>JAMRYI010000792.1:0-71418 GCA_029231635.1 Ditylenchus weischeri
TCAACATAATCGAAAAGGAATTTGTGTTCACCAATGTATTAGAAAATTTAATGTTGTCGGTTCAGTTCGGTTAACCGAAAATTTCGGTTTCTATTCGGTTAGCCGAAACAGAAAATTTGTGTTAGCAGACATCCCTGAATATATTCAAGACAACAACAAGATTATCCTATTACTCAAAATATTAAATTAAATAAGATACTAATATGCCGACTGATATTCTAAATTTTCCCAGAAAAATTATTCTCAGCCATCACCTTAAATTTTCCTGACTGCTTTAAATTATGGTCGGACCAATCTCATTACCTTAACCACTGCGACTAATTTTCGTTAATTTCAAAACCGAAATTACTAACACATCTTTCGATAATTCGATTTCTATGTGAAAATGAAGTAATCAGCCGAAAAAAGTCAGCCTTTATGTTAGATTTATTGTTCCAACCCATATGTCCGTGGTAATTCAAAAGAACTTAATTCAAAATACATCTTATTGGTAACTTTATTTCCGGCATCAACAATAAACATTTACTGTACTCCGGATTGTTTATTATACCTTACTCCCAGATACTTTGATCACCTCATAGCTTTCTTTCAGTAGGGTTGTAGCATCATAGATCTTCTCTCTTGGTTTGCCTAACAGGGCTCCCATTCTTCGTTTGCATATGTCGATGTAAAGCCAGTCAACCCAGGATATGTATGGAACACTTCTTTCTTCGAGCAGCTTCTCGTAAACCATGGCTTCGCCAATAAAAATAGGTAGCTGAAGAGTACGCCGAAAAGCATTAGCAATAAAGTTAAGCCGTACCTTTGACTGTGAACATGACACCAATCGTTCATGAGCAAGCGGTTGTCTTTCGTTGTCGGCACACCCTCCAGCACAAATCGAATCCAACTGATTAACAGACCACATGGCAAACGCGTAAGTTGATTTGTTAGTCCTCATGGTGACGAATTCCACCCTTCCCTTAGCATCAACATGGATTTCCTCCGGAGCATGAAAGAATTCGATAGAACAACTCCGAGCGGCATTTGCAGTCTTGGGCGATGTTGAATTTATCTGCAGTCAAAATTTCTGTTATAACTATAACAATAAATTGTTAGGTTAATTACCATTAGTTCAAAATCCTCTTTTCGGCCGATCTAATACCAATGCCTTTAATATTAGTAATTGTTTCTTCGGGTATTTAGCAGTAGCTGCGGCAGCCTTCAAGATTTAGTACTTCTTTCAGCTCCTTGATGGTGAATGATGCCTTACAAGAAAAGTAAATTAATGTTGTAAATGCTAAATGCTTTTCGAGAACAATCTTACTTCAATTGGTCCTCTCCTGCCAAATATTCGAACCTACGGAAAATAATTAAATGAGTTAAAAATTGGGAAGAGCAGTTTTTGCGCTCACACTCTTTATCTTCGAGCTTATTAGAGCCTTCATAGCATTTTCAGGCACATCCTATGGAGAAAAATATATGGAGGTTCATCAAATGCAAGAATATTACCGTGTGAGCAAGCTTTTATGACGAGCAATCGTTTCCATTCCCGATTATAACCGCCTTTTCAACATTCACGAGTGGTGCGGCCGAGTAGCTAAACACATATCAGTCACTATTTGAACGAAAATAGAGGCTTTCTCAGTGCTATTTAGAACCAAAAAAATTAGCTAAAATTACCGAGGAAATCCGTTGTACCTAGAAGCAAAAATAAAAATATGATTTTAGCATTTCAAAGATACCAAGACACAAAGTCACTTCCAGAAAAACGCAAAGAAAAAACTACTTTATTAACTGATCTTTGTTCTTTATAAGAATATAATACACAGCTTAACATATTTCTATACAATATGTGGCACTCCGAAAATGCCTGAGTATCTCCTAACAGCATCAGCTACGCTTTCACTTGCAGGCTCAACTCTTGCATGCGCTCCTCTGAATAATTGATCACAACCATCTTTCCAATAAGCCAGGTGCTGCTCAATTGAGTAAACGCTCCGGTCATGAACAGGACATCCAGGTAGTCCTTTAAGGGCCATAGCCATGTTTCTATTTGAGAGACCTCTTTGACCAGCGTTTTTATGAACGGCGTTATCCATTAATGCAATTTCTAGCGCGACACATTCGTCTATACAGTAGCTACCTCTAGAAGTTCAATGTAACTACAGGATGAACCAAAAAAAACTACCATTTTTTCAAAAAATTTTAGTTCCATTTTTTAAAAATTTTCGTTGCTGTTTTTTTGAACAGTGTGTTCATGTATATCTGTTGTGTTTTCTTAACATGGGTGGCTTTCAGGTAGCTCAAGCACTGTCATCGATTTTGCTGGAGAAATTGATGGGGTAAGGAGCTACATACACCAAATTTTTTTTAAATGGTAAAGTTTTTTGATTTATCCTGTACAGTGACGTCTCTCTTTGGCACACACCCAAAAAATTGTTTCCGCTTAAGGTCTAAGACAGGGCTGTGAACTCAAAATTTAGTCTAAAAAAGTTCGATGTGGTACGTTTCTGAACACCGATGATGAGATTTTGACGTATAAATAAATAAACGAATAAAATAAAAAAATATTTCTAGTCCAAAACAAGTGAAAATCTTTTTAAAAAGTACGTTTTGATACCTTAGTCTAAGTCTACCTTAGCCTTTTAACCTCTTTTTTGCAGTTCTGTTACGAATATGACCAGCTTAGGACATTTATTTCCAGGGCAATAATGTAGCCAGGATAATCATTTCCTAGGACAATTCACTCATTGATGTCCATTTGTCGATTGTCCAAATCTATCATTTTCTTATATATATATCGTCTTACGAATTGATTGTGCAGGTAACATTAGTATCCTGGAAATTAACGTGGATGTTGGATAAAGGTGTATGCTAGAGAGAGTCTTTGTCTACGAATGCCAAAGTCAGTATCTTTTGCAAAAACAATCGGCAAAATCAGAACTCTTGCGATATTTCCACCACACTGTCCAAACAGAACCAGCAAAAAATAGGGTCAAAGATTGTTGGACCATAAGCGGGAACGGAATTTCAGGTTGCATGTTAAATTAAACTCGACCAGTGTTTCCGAAAATAACACTTGACACTTTGCATTTAACGCTCAACACGCACCTTTCTTCATATATTTTGTTTTTTTAACTCAGATGTTTTTACACCGTTCTGCAGCTGAGATTTTTCTCCATCGATTGAGTGGTCGAAAACACCAGTTAAGAATATTTTTTGAGGAAATCACACCAAGTGCTTAAAGACATCAACTGTTAAGTGTACACTCGGCTTTTATCACTTGGTGTGATTTTGTCAACTAAGACGTTTGACCACTCAATCGATAGAGAAAAATCTCATCAGCATAGACAAAACGATGTTAAAAACATCTGAAAGACAATGACAGCGACACTGTTCAGCATTAAAAAAGAGGCGCAGCTATTGGACCATGAAATAAATTGGGACTAAAATGCGTCGCCAAGGATTGGAAAAAAATTCTGGAAGGGTCAAAAAATCTTTTCTCCAATCCTTGGCACGCATTTCAGTGGTAATTTTAAGTTTTTCTAATCAAAATATTGGTTCACATCTTACCAAAACAATAGCCGCATCGTAGCCGCAATCACTCCTAAAAATTACTGATTTACCGTATTTCCTCTAATTAGCTTTAAAAATGCAACAGTGCACTTTTCGATACAAAGTGCTGATTTAGGAACAACGCGATTCGACGGAACAACTTTTGATCAAAAATTTAGAAATTTTCAATAAAAAATTCTTCTCTAATACCAAAATGTCTTCCTGAATCCGAATCCATTCAGATCAAAAATATTACAGGGAGTTGAGATATCCCGTAAAGTAGGTAAGTGGTGAGAATTTTTGGGTCGTCGGCGATTCATTCCACGTAATCACTTTAGCTTGATCTCCATAGATTCGGATATTAGAAACAAATTACATATAAAAAAATTATCAAAAAATTGTAGATTTTTGATCAAAAGTTCTTAAAGTTAGAAAAAAGTGTCTCGAATCGACCGTCTCGAATCATACCTACACTCCGTATCATATTTATAGACGCACCCCGATTTTTTGCAGTTAAGCCTGTTTTTGAAACTGTAACGCATAGGTTTTTTTTACCGTAGCATCTAAAACGGCTAAAAAAGTTGTTTCGTGCGAAAAAATTAGTTATTTTGAAAGTGCGCCTACAAGTTCTTGACGAAAAACCGAAAAATAGGCGTATCATATATATAGACGCAGTTGGAGAACGGCAACAAATTATGTTGCCTCGTCTTTATTTTGTGTGTTTATTGGGCTAAATTATGATTTTCAGATAATGCCTCGTGGTGCAGAGCTCTCTGATTTCGAAAAAGAGCAAATCGTTGCGTTGAGAAGCGAAGGGAAGGGTCTCCGTGCCATTGCTCGCCAGGTCCAGCGTTCCGACCATGTCGTACGAAATTTTCTCTCCGATCAGCAGCATTATGGCAAGAAGAAACGAAAGGGTCGCAAGAGGAAGCTGAGCAAGCGGGATGAACGTCAAATCGGGAAGCGAGCATCGAATTCCTCCAGCAGTCTCAACACCATGAAGGCGGATCTCGGATTGGGGGTATCGAAAATGACGATCTGGCGGACTCTTAAGCGAAATTCCAACATTGCTCGAGAGAAAATGATGAAAGCGCCGCGTCTCCTCTCTCGTCACATCGAAGCTAGACTTGAATTCGGGCGAAATGACATGGGCCGCGACTGGAAACACGTGATTTTTTTGCAGTTTTTGTTCTCGAAATTCGTTATCTTTCGTAGATCTCAAAGAGGCAATTCTGGAAGCTTGGCGCGGGCTTCTCCAGCCAGTGGCTGGAGAAACTGGCGGGTAGCATGAACAATCGAATTTTCTGTGTTATAAATCGTTCTAGTAGTGTGACGGATTATTAAAATGTCGTTCCTCGTCGAAATAAATAGAGAATATGGGTTGTAATGATGGTTTTGTTGCCGTTCTCCAACTGCGTCTATATATATGATACGCCTATTTTTTCGGTTTTTTCGGTTTTTCGTCAAGAACTTGTAGGCGCACTTTCAAAATAACTAATTTTTTCGCACGAAACAACTTTTTTAGCCGTTTTAGATGCTATGGTAAAAAAACCTATGCATTACAGTTTCAAAAACAGTCGTAACTGCAAAAAATCGGGGTGCGTCTATGCATATGATACGGAGTGTAGTCATCCTTGTTTGTTTTGTCGTTTATACTTTTTGAGAAGTAAACCAATTTTTTCAGTAAATCAACTCTTTATTCGCAATGGACAATGTGGTGAAGTACGTCAAACTCGATCAGGAAAAAATTGACTTGCTATATAAATTAAAGATAGATGATCCGTATAGAACACAAGGTTTTTTCCTTCAATAGACATGCAAGGGGTTCATTTAACGGCTTTTTAGGAAGAATACCCACTTCAGGAATGTCAGAAGATGATTATCCTTCTCCAGATGCACTTGGTGTAGCTATTTTTCCACGTGTTTGGCATCACTCCTTTACACAGGAGCTCAAGGATCAGTTCAAACGTAGGGCTATAAAGATTTTGGTTGTGTGTACCTTTTTAAAACTCATTAATTCAGATATTCAAAGCAACTTCGCAACTGGCCTACTCCCTGCCATTTCTCGTGCATGGATGGCAATTGACTCAGACCTCTTTCCGTGGAATTTTGAAGCAAAGTAAGTCCTGAATCAACTATTCTAAACTGCTTGATCTTTTGCAGCCGAGATCTGGCATACTACGATGGAATTTCAACGATATTGGCTGTGGACGTGGTGATGCCGAAAGCTGCTTTTTCCATGGTGAGATTCTACTATTCTATCCAAGCTGTACTCTACACTAAATAATGTCTAATTTTTGCCTGACATGTACTACATTCTCGTTGTGGTGACTACATGTGACGTCGTTCTACTGGCTATAAGTTTTCGAGATAAAGCTGGCAAATTTTTCGCGCCAAATTTCAAGGACTTCAAAAACTCGGATGCGTATTTACTGGGCGATCCGAGCATCGCAGTTATTCCTGTCACTCGCTCCTATTATGTCAATTTCATGGCGATCACATACAAGGGTGTTAGGATATATATCTCCTGCCTACAAAATGAGATCTATCCAGAAGCACCAATGGAGGTAATTGTTTGTTTGTTTTAACTACGTAGTGTTCAGTTGTCTCTAACTGTGTTTTTTAGTAAACGCAGGATCACATGCGGCCAACAGCTATCAAGATAATCCATTTGCGCTTCCCTCCAAATAATCTCAATCTCAACATTTACTCTACATACTACACAAGAGTCAGGAAAATTCTTTAATTGCTGTCTCTTATTGTAATGAACCCTTAAATTATCTTCCGCTTTCCAGGCAGGACTGCCAATTCGGGGAAATATTTGGAAAATTGCGAAAGGAATTGACCAGGTCTGTAATTTAGAGAAGTTTGTTATTGCTTCGTTAAAAACTCGCTATTTTTTTAGTGTGCTTGCAAGCAGCAGGATCCATTTGTTTTACCAAGAATTGAATTGCCTTTGGTGAGTCTATTTTCAATCTAGATTTTTACATCTACAATACCTTTTAATCTAGTATGTAGGGTTGTCGTGAAATTTTCGACTCGACGCGTCGCGTCGAAAGTCGAAATTTTCTCGACTTTCGACGTGAAAAGTCGAAATCGACGCGTCGAGTCGACAACCCTACTAGTATGTATTAATCTAGAACTTTTTAAAATTAAAGTTTTTTTATTGCAGGTTACAGAGCAGCACAATGTTCCATTTGAAAAAATTTTCATACTTACTTCTGAGGTTGAGTTTCCCTTTTTTTCTAAAAATTTTGATCTTGTTCGATTAAGGGGATATACACGTTCCATCATCTCTCACCTCTAGAGATTTTTCGACAAATACTTGGCAAGTTCGGCACTGAGTCCAAGCAATTTCAGATTATATGGTAATTTTCAGCCAATTAGTAGTATTTAATTCATATCCTTTACAATTTTCTTTAGTGCCATGCTGGAGCCCAGTGAAATCTGCGTTCTAGCTCTAAGTGTGGTCTGCAGTGACAATGTGGTGGATAATGATACGTTGCAGCTGCTAAGATTCTCACGGATATGGCTTCAAAAGCGGGAACGTAAGTTGTTTTTAATTTTGCGATCCTTCACTATGCCGTCTGGTTTACAGCAAAGCAAATCTATCTCAGAGGATCACATACTTGTCGCTTGCCTTAATGTGCATCCAGTAGGAATTTTTTCGACATTCTTTAGTCTCGATGTTTCTGATTTAAAGATTTCAGATCTGCTGCCGAGACTAGAGCAAATCTGGAATTCAAACAGAATATACAGGACAAGCTGGATGTGGCGCAGATACAGCAAAAGACAAAGTAAAATTTTTTAGTTCGCTGTTGCTTACATTGTAGGAAATCCTTTGCAGAGCCTTCCTGGAGTCAAGCGTAAGTCGCTATTTAGACCAGAGACAAGTCCGAGAAGCTATTGAAGCGCTTAATGTAATGTTTTCTGCCAATAATCGACACCATTTTTTGTTTTCAGCATCAGCTCTATGGTCTTACAGATTGTATGATCGTTTCGGTAACACCTTTGATCTCCCAGAAGTCAGGCTAGATGTGCTCCAATCTGCAGGCCATTATGAACAAGAAGTAATTGAGTCCATATAGAAGCATATTCTGAACAGAGGTAGGCTTTATCAGCTCCTTATTCCTACCTGAAATTTTGATTTATAGAGCTGGACGCGTTTGTACGCGGATCTGAAAAAGGAAAACGCGACTAAAAATAAAATCAGCAGTGTCATTATTAGGGCTAATAAACACTATGCGGAATTTGTGCCAAAAGGTAAACGTTTTGGAAGCAAGACAGCTGTGGTTGTAAGAATTCTTTATCAAAAATAAAGCTTAGATTTCATTCTCCGGGAACTCTTGATGTTCAGCTTCAAATCGTCTTTGATTTTTGAGTGGCTACCTTCGTTGTGTAGAGATACCCTACTCGACGCTTCTCAATGTTGTTTCTTTCAAATACAGGTTGGTTTTTGGCATTTTAATTGCAATGGTTAAGGTTTATACTTACTTAATATAGTTGGTGATACGTTTTGGAAGCAAAACCAGCGTGCTTTCCGGTATGGTGGTCTACGTTTGCGAGTGTTTCAAAGCTGAATTCAGTAATATGAAAACGGATGCCAGGTGATGTTTTTTTGTGACAGACGCACATCATTGAAATTATTTTTTTTTATTTTGTTATTTCCAGTAAAATTCTGCGAAACGAATGTCTGGCCCTAGTGACGACTACCACACCCATCAATTTTCAAAATATTTTAACTTTTTTTTTTAGTTTTTTTTTAATATTTTTTTTTTACTTTTTTTTTCCAGCGAAGACGATCAAAAAAAAAAAATTTGATGGGTGTAAAATTGATGGGTGTGGTAGTCGTCACTAGCGTCGAATGTCTCAACTTGACTCTCATTTTGGTGGAAATGCCCAGAAGATGAATTTAAAGAAATTGGACTTGCTGCAGACAGAAATAGACTCGAAAGTATGTTAAATGTCAATACGAACTGTTGAAAATTGTATTCCTCATCTGCTCATTTGTTGTTGTTATCCTTAAAGTTCATTGTTGTGTGAATGAGGATCTCTTGTTTGTTTGTGTTGTTGCAAGTATCCAATAAAGGCAGTTAATTGTGTTTTCGAAAATTGTTTATTGGTGAAAAAAAATTAGTACAGAAATTTATTTTGCGCAGTGAGCGCTCTTCAGTTGATGTAAAAGTGATGTTTCGATACGATAAGACATTGCTTCCTTGTCAGTGGCTATCCTCGTCCTTTTGTGCAGCAGTAGTCTCGGATTTAGAATTTGATGGAACAGGTGTGCCAGCCTTAGGAAAGCTGCTGCTGGGTGTGACTATTGATGTTGATGGAGTAGTTGGGGCTTGTTGTGTCTCTATGATTTTTAACCACACGTGCCACAACAGGACCGAGTTTTCGAAAATTTGGGAGCCGTCGATATTAAACTTTTGGGCATTGTCAGAGAGCAGCTTGATGTCTTGGGTCATTTCATCTAAGCTTGAGTAACGCCCATCCTTGATTTTCTTCTTAATTCGGTTGAGATCCATGGGTCTTTCGATTATCTGTAGTAGAGGGTTAGTTAAAATGATTTTAGGTATGCAAGAAAAGTAATTTACGTCGTAATAATCAGGTAATTCCCGGCGAGAGGGTAGTTGAATGAATGGATAAGCAAGTTCATCACCATCGCTGAAAAATAATTTTTAGAACTTTTCTTATAATTTTTGATATAATGGCTGCCAACATGGTTTTGTAAGCTGTCAGTGTTTGTAGATACATGCTCAACTGTTCGTTCAATCTGCTGTTGTTACCACCTTCTGTACGCCTTTTCTTGGATTTAGAACTACCTTGCTCCTCGTCTGAGTCATCATTTTCCTCGACCACCCTCTTCTTCTTGCGTCCTCGCTTTGCAACTGTCACTTCTCCTGAGCCATCTTCATTTTCTTCTCCATTTTTGCGGTTTTTCTTTTCTTTCTTGCGTGGTTCCACTACCTCTTCTTCGTCATCTTAACTCTTTATATATTTTTTAATTTTTAAGTCAAATTTTCACATACCACTGTCATCATAGCCATCATTAAAGGTTTTGAGCCAGTCTCGATCACTCAATAGGTCCTAAAATTATTTTTATTTTTTAAATTGCATTCCACAATCAGACCTGTGAATAATTGACATCTTTTCGTCTGCGCCTACCACCATCGTAAGTGTCATGGGCAGGTGTATTGCCTGCCAGGGCTTTTTCTTCTTCCTCTGTGAATCTCTTGCTCTGCTCAATAATGTTGGTCGGGATCTCGTTGTCCTCTATTAATCTTGGTTTTCTCTGGTATTCACTAGCTTCTTGACGTCTTCGCTCAATATCCATTTTCTAAATACATTGGGGTTTGAATAAGGGACTTAATTGAATAGTTGAGTGAGGTCAACCTGGAATATCTCAAATTCCTCCTCAGAACGAGCAATCATCTGGTTGACCACTTCGTCATCTGGAACCTCATCTTCGTCGTCATCTTCATTCTCGTCCCTCAGAATTGCCTCAAGCATTTGGCGTCGTTCGGCTCTGCAAAAATTTTGCCATTCACATATTTCGTGAGGGTGGGGTTGATGTTGATACGAGAAATCTTTTTCCACATGAGTTTAAATTTCCGAGCTTGAGACTCCCCATAAAATTTTTTTGCTTACCGTCTAATTGGGCCCTATGGGCATAATTGGACAGGCGCCGGTGAGCGCCCGGAAAATTTTTGGAAAAATTAGGGCGCTCGGTGCCTTTTTACGAAATTGAGTGACCCGGCGCCACTTTTTGCGGTGGTTTTCTATCTTTATCCTTATTCAGGAAAAGCCTTTTACTAGTTATTTCTAAACTTTGTTTTGTACTGATTCTTCTTCATATTTTATGACTCATACAGCTTTAGTTTCTTTTAAATGCTATATTTATATCTATTTATTTTGCAATATAAAATGATGATCAATAAAACATTTGCATATATACTTACCTTGTGTAAGTCACTCGGCGCAAAATTTTTCACATTTTTGGTCCCGGCGCCCACTTTTCTGCCAATGGCGCCCGGCGTCAATCATTTACGAAAAAGGCGGCGGCCCCAGGGGCGCCGGCGCCGTTGTTGGTCACACATTTACGCCCACGGTACCTTATTTTTCAACCTCCCTCCAGCATGGGGCCTTATTGGAGCATGGGATCTTTTTGTTCAATAGCTCCGTGGGTTCTTTTCGGTTATCCGGGGGACCTTTTAAAATTGTTTTTTTGATTTAATATTACATTTTTTGGGATCCATTTGAAGAACTTCTGAAGGCTATTGCTGAATTGTACGAACCGAAAATCTCCGTTGAATAGTTATTTTGTCGTTGTTTGTTTACAATAAAAATTTAAAGAATTCAGAAAATATGTAAAATTAAATCAAAAAAGCAATTTTAAAAGGTCCCCCGGATAACCGAAAAGAACCGCTCCGTGCTAAAGGCTTTAACGAATATTTCGTCAAAATATTGGCAAGGGTTTATTGGCAAGGCAATGACTTTTCTCAGAATACCGCATAAAAGCTTGAAAATCAACAAGACGTCAGTAAAAACATGAGAATTTCAGAAGTTTGAATGCGCGAGGGACACTTTTTTTATTCCGAAAATATGCAGAATAATTATTTTTTAATGGCTGTATTGGTTTTCAACATTAGCAGTTCGGAAAGGGCGAGTTTCAAAAATTTCCGTTTTCGGCATTTCTCTTTTTCGGCAACTTCGCTTTTCGAGAGCTTTTTTGGAACTTTTCCGTTTCTGGCAAGATGAGTTTGGGAACTTGATTTTTTTTGGAAAAATGAGTTTCGAAATTTGAGCTTTTTGAAGAAATGAGTTCGGAAAATTTCTATTTCCAGGTTTATCTTTTTTGAACACCCTTTCTTTGAAAGCCTTGTTATAGGTCAATTTTGCCCTTGTTCTTATTCATGTATATGTACATAGTAATCGTCGAAGCCTCCAATTTTTTTCACCTATCCTCCCTTCAGGCCTATAAAACCACGCTACTGCTGCTTATACCCACTCTACTGATATACCCACCTACCATAGAGGCCTACCTACCCACCCTACTGGCATAGATTGATATCTGTTTATGCCCCGAGTACCCACCTGGGTAGTTGGTGTTGGAGAATTTTTACCACATGAGGTTTCGGAGTTCGGGTGAGTAAAATCGAAATTTCGGTCTTATCAAAGCGGATACACCACATGATTTTGAATAAAAAAAAATGCTTTGTTTTGATTTTCAGTGTGACATCTAACAAGAATATCTTAAAGGACCATGCTCGCGGTGGTCTGGTGGGGTTGGATTCTAACAAAACAAGACCTAGAATTTAATTTTAGGTGTAGTTTTGTTAGAAACCAAGTTAAAAAATCCGAACAGAGAATCAATGATTAGGAAAATTTTTGAATTGACGGAACCCACCAGACCACCGTGAGCATGGTCCTTTAAAAAGAGACTCAAGACAATTAATAAACTTATTTTTTTTAAATGGAAAAGTTCCATATCAATATTTCCGGGTACAGAAAATTTCCAAAAAACTTATCCAAAACCGTAAATCTACGAAAAAATTTGTCCCAAAACGGTAAAAGCCCAACTTATTTTACCCAAATGCCGAAAACGGGAAATGCCAAAAACCGAAATTTGCGCTTTTCCACACTTATAATGCCGAAAACCAGGGTTGTAAGGGGTACGCGGGCTTTCAAACCAAAGAAAATTCGGACATTGAGTTTTTACTGAAATTCGAATTTATTTGTCTCGACAGGAAAGTTTTTCTCATGATTTCTTTGAGAAAATGACCTGCTAACTCAAAGTGCCATAACTTTTCAACTCTATGTCAGTTTTTATTTTCCTACGTCTATCTGAAAGAGGAGATTCAGGGCTGCATTTTGGTGGCTCTACCCCGTTGGGACAATAATTGTTTGATAATTAACGTGTTTGATCAAAGTCAGGTTTGCCCAATAATTAAATTGGTCAATAATTGGTTTTTGCAAAAATCAATTTGGTTTTAAACGACTTTGAGACAATAATAGTTTGTAATTTATATGCTTGATAAATAACGGGTTAAGTACCTGAATTGCAGTTTTTATTGACTTGTTCATGCAGTTGTATCTATGTTGGACAGCTTATATTATATGGGCAGCTTTTCTTTCAGTAAATTTATTTTGTTTTAGTGTTCTAAGATGGATCGATGGGAGCTCTACAGCAGTTCAGATGAGGCAAGCGACGATGAAGTTAGCGAGCAGGGATCAATCGATGAAGCAATTGTGGAGGAGGAATCAGCCAATTCAAGCCAAAGCCAGCAATCGATCGCTAGCGGCCAAGAATTCGCAAGAAGAAGAGGTCGTAAAAGGAAGCGTGATCCAATAGTTCAACATCTCTCGAAGAGTTTACTGTTACCAACAGGTACATGACATTTTTTTTGAGGCTTTTTACATAATTCAGTTTCAGAAGCAAAGCAAGGACCCAACTACACCACGTAATCCTGAAGACTTGGAGATTCCTGTCGACCTTCTTCTCTACAAAGGCCAACCGTGCCTGATACTGGAAAGGGAAGACGCCGAATCATCCTTTTTTCTACTCCAAAATTAATCGAGGTTTGTTGGTTAATCTTGCTTGCTGCTTATTAGTTTCATTTTTTTAGTTTCTCGAAGAGTTTGCCCAAGTTTTCGACAAACTCAAATCTCTGGTGTATGTGCCTCCTCTTGATGTAAAAGAAGCTTTTGATGAAGTGATACGCATTAGCTCTCGCAGACAAGATGGCTCGTTTTTGTTTCCGGATGGTTCGCCTGAAAGTGCATTTCTTGCGTATTTTGTCAAGGTATTTGTGTTATTAGTTTTGCGTTATTATTTGCTCTTACGTTTATGGTTTCTCATGCTTATAGACATGGATTGGGGTTACGAGCCGTGAAGCTAGACCATTGTTTGCTGTTGAATTGTGGAACTGCTACAAACTGACTCTTGAGGGCAAGGCTAAAACTACCAACTCTCTTGAGGCCTGGCACAATTCGTTGAAGTACGCGATGGGAACTGAGGATGGGAAAAAGCTGCAATTCCGGCGTTTGTTAGGGAAGCTCAAGAAAGAATGCTCACTGCAGGAGGCTCATCTTGTTGCGTTTCAAACCGGCACACCGGCGAAGCTGAAAGCAGAAGACAAAAGAATTTGCACCCAAAGGGAAAAGATTGCGTTAAAGTACAATGCAGAGAACATAATCAAATATATTACTTGTCAAAGTCTGCTGGTTGATATGAATAGTTAAATGTTGTTGAATTGAATAAAGATGGTCCACAGTTTATGGCTTTTAATTTTTTCAAGATAGAAGTGAACAAATAGTTGGTTAGATGCAGTTGACTCCCTTAGAAACAAGATTAAGTGAACTAAATATTATGTGGAGCTGAACACTACGAGGGGTGACAACTAAGTAGAAAGTCGACTCTAGCAGAATTCAGTAAGACAACTATGGTTGTTACGGAGTATATTTTTCAGATGTGATTTGTTCGAATATTTATGAAACAAATTAAAGCTAAACCTTTTTTTCTAATAAAGCATTATTGTCTCAAAGTCGTTTAAAACCAAATTGATTTTTGCAAAAACCAATTATTGACCAATTTAATTATTGGGCAAACCTGACTTTGATCAAACACGTTAATTATCAAACAATTATTGTCCCAACGGGGTAGAGCCATTTTGGTATAGTGGGTTCTGTCGAAAACAGGTGTCCCAGACAATTTTTCTGGTGTCCGAAGTTTTTTTTGCAATAAATTAATGTGTTTTCTTGGTTTCAGCTTTTGTTGTTGTGTTGCCGACGGCCTGCAGTTGCCGCGTGTTGCCAGCATGCTGCATTGCAGTCGCAAGTCCCTTTTTGGTGAAAAGCAAGAGTTTTCGCATTACACCCAGGGGTGGACACGGGCCCAAAAATTCACGGTCCGGCCCAGCCCGGCCCGTGGAAATATGGCCCGGCCCGGCCCGCTCAGTTTGAGCTACGGCCCGGCCCGGGCCGGGCCGGGCTTAAGCCCGAAGCCCGGCTTAAAATTTTTGATTAAACTTTCAGTAATTGCCTCCGAAACTTTTACAAAATTGAGACAATTACAATATATGGGATCAATCACTCTTTATTGATAACCACAAAACAAACATTAATCAAAAGCGATCAAAAGCGATAGCTATCAAAAGAGCAATCCCCACAAAAGGACTAATCGAAGAGTCCACCATGAAGGTTTGAAGGGTCAACTTTCAGTCAACAATACAGTCAACCTTCCCAATACAGTCAATTCTCAGTCAAAAATACTTTCAACTCTCGTGATACAGTCATTTCTCGTAATACAGTCAACTGTCAATTATTATCGGGCTTCGGGCCCAAGCCCGGCCCGGGCTTTTGACGTCCCAGCCCGGCCCGTTGTGGGTACGGCCCGGCCAGGCCCGGGCCGGCCCGTGTCCACCCCCTGATTACACCACGAAATTTCATGCTAACGGGTCAATGCCTGTTTGGGGTAGTCTATTTTCTCACCGGTGACTAATTGCTGGGTTTGACGGCTTTTTTCCAAGAAGTTGTGAAATCTTCATTTTTGGCGTTTCAGACATTCTTTTTGAGCACTTATGTAGAAGTATTCAAAAAGAACGTCTGAAACGCTAAAAATAAAGATTTTATAACTTCTTCAAAAGTGCCGTCAATCCCAGCAATTAGTCGTCGGTGGGAAGATAGACTACCTCTGACAAACCTGCTGAAAACCAATCAGCCGTTTTTTTGATAAACAAATTATTAAATTATCAGAAGGGCAAAGCCGGTAATTGCACTGGTAATCGAACCTACCATCAATTTAGACCGGCCGCTGCTGCTCTACAACTACACTACCAAGTAGCTTGTGTTTCTTCACCTATTTTACACTAAGTAACCTCATCTTACAGATAATTTAAAATTCAAAAAATTAATGATGAATATTTTCATAGTAAAAATAGTGTCCGCGCGCATTCAAACGTGTGAAATTCTCATTGCCGGCGACGGCTATGGTCCTTTAGGCTGCTTTCCCAATGGTTGAGTGCCAGTGTCACCGACTCGCCGAAGAACTAGGATTCGTAGAAGAGAAGTCGTTGGCCTGTCATTTTAAAAGAATTCTCATTTATTTATTTTTTGTTGCTGATCACTACTAATTTTTATTGGTCTTTATTTTCGTTGTGTCGTTTTGAAAATAAAGACACAGTTATGATTTTTTCGCTTTTGGTTTGATACAGGATCGTATTCGCGCAAAATCCTAACACTCATCTCGGTAGTTAAAAATTGTGCCCGGGTGTTTTATTGGAAGAAGAACAGCACGCGTAATCTCCAACTAACAAAATTTGAGCATGTGCACAGATCCGGGTGACGCAACAACTACATAGGTTACTTCCCCATCATAGGGTCTACAAACGGTCCACTAAGTCTACTAATCACGGTCTACTAATTACACACTCTCACTTTCACACTCTAAAAGCGAAAGCCAACTGGCAAGTTAGATAGCGATTAAATGATTAAAAAAGTTAATTGCAGGCTGTTCGTGGCGCTTCGAGGTGTTCAAAGTGCTTTTGGAATGTTTGGGATAATTTTAGTTAATTTGAGCTGGTTTTAGTTGGTTCGAATTATTCGTGGTTTTCGAATTGCTCAAAGTGGTTTTGAAAGGTTTGGGTGGTTAAGGATGTTTTTAGTTGAATTATTTATACACTTACTCTGCCTACCCTCCTATCTACCCTACCACCCATCCACCCTTCTACCTCACCACTACCTGGACACCACCATCTGGGTATAACTACCAAGGACCACCACCTGGATACCACCACAAAGGTACCACCAACCGGGTACAACCAACTCTCTACCACCAGTAAGGTACTACCACCAAAGCAACTCAACCTGGGTGCCATAAAATGATTTGGGGTAGTTGAGATGGTTTGCGGTGATTCAGGGTAGCTTCGGGTGGTTTTCGGGAGTTTGGGGTTCTATTGCGTTTGCACCCTACATGAGCATTAGTATAATGTACATCAAAAACTGATAATAACCAACAAATATATAAATTAACACTCGGCTTGTCACGCGTAGTAATTGCCTCTACTGATACAGAATTTAATGCCCAGCACGATGCTGTTTTTAGTTTTCCGTCCGCACCAACAACACCATCGCCAAAAAGGCATTTGAAAATTGCGAGCAAACAGCCGTTTCATGTCATAAATTTGTTTGCTTCTTTTGCATGGTTCTCACCTAAATTTTTGGTTCATCCCAGGCAAATAATATGTCAAAATGTTGGGCATACACAGGGCTTTGCAACGCGCACAAACATCAATGATACTATTTTCAGAATTGGGAAGAAATCGCAATTTATCCACCCAAGGCCAGGTTTTGGCGAAAATGTAGATTGGCACTAAAATGGCTCTCACTTTTCAGGAAACGCATATTTTTAAAAAAATTTTAACGCCATGTTGTAGCCCACTCACTGAGCTACAAAATGAGTGTAAACATGGACTATAACGTTTAGTGCTGTTAGTGCTGTTTACTGCAGTCAATCGTTATTGTTTTCATTGCTTGATTGCATGATTTGATTTATTACTGAACAATATATATGCCGTTTCGAGGCCGGTGCAGCTTCCGAATGTTTATACCTTTCAAGAAAGCAAAGTTTGGAATCAAGGTTAGCCCTTCAGCTGATTGACACGAGCAAGAATATGGAATTTGTTTTGTGCTTCAGCTTACGAAAAAGTGGAGAAAAACGGCATTTTTGACCAAATTGAAGATTTGGTCAAAGTATATTAAGTAAATTTCGCTTAGTTGTCCAATAGTTTTGATGGTCAACCGCAAACGACTGTACTCATTTGAAAGAGCAATTTCTAAGGAGTAAAATTAGCTATCATGTGGTTGGGGTTCATTCTAGAAAAAAATGAGCTAGAGCAATTTGAAGTTAGCAAGTCAAAAAATGAAGTACCTAAAAATCTTAAAATGCATGTTTCTCGAAGATTTTTCTGAGAGAAAGGAAAAAATTTAACGGTTTTGAAGTCATCGTGAAATTCGCTACAAGATAGGTAGAAAAAAGATTTCCGGCATTGCTAGGCCATGGTTCATTCTTACAGATTATGTCGTTTAATTGATTAGATCAAAGTTTACCCAGTGGAGCGCTGGTCGAATTTACCGGCTTGGATGACTTTTTCGTCTACATTCAGCTGAAATTGGTATGCAGATTGAAAACTGTTTTTTCAATTTTACTGAATTAACCAACCTTGAATCGAGCAGCTGCCAGGATCTTCTCCTCCACACTGTTGGTGGTGACCAGGCGGAGCACCCTGACCTCCCTGGTCTGTCCAATTCGATGAGCTCTGTCCTGAGCCTGCATGTCCTGGTGAGGATTCCAGTCAGAGTCAAAGATAATGACTGTGTCCGCAGTCTGCAGGTTCAACCCCAATCCTCCAGCCCTGGTGGACAGCATGAAGATGAAGTATTCAGAGCCGGCGGCGTTGAAGTCCTTCAGCATCATTCCTCTGTCCTCCTGTTTAGTGGAACCGTCTAACCGCATGTATTTCCATTCTGAAAGGCTGAGTTTAATAGGTACAGAAAATGATATTCTGATATGATAATATTTTGTGGTTTTTCATGGTTCTCAAACTACGGAAAACTAAAATCCCACGATAATCTTGTGATTTAAATCAATTGCACCTTACTCCACCGTTTTATGAGGGGCTACTAACCACCAAATCACCTGCTTTTAGAAAAGAGAGGATAATGGTTAATTTTGTGTGGGGTGTGTTTGTGAAGTCACAAGCATACATGTGTGGTCAAAAAATCGGCGGTGCCTGTGCCCCTGACGCCAGCGCTCTTTTCGTAAATGATTGGCGCCGAGCGTCATTGGAAGAAAAGTTGGCGCCGGGACAAAAAATGTGAAAAAATGGCGCCGGGCGGCGGATCACTCAATTTCCTAAAAAGGCTCCGTAGCCGGCGCCTTTCCAAGTATGGCCACAAGTAATTGAATTCGGGGAAAATGGGAATTTGAGCATTAAAAGTTAAAAATTGTTACAATTTTTGCAATTTTTATGACTTCTTCTGAATTTTTACCCTGAATACACTATGCAGAAATATATAAAAACGAGTTTTTCACAAAAACAAAAGATAAAAGATTTGTAAGCTTTAGCAAAAAATCGAGATGCGGCGTGGCGTAATCGAACCTACCAGCCAAATATAAGTTTATAGTGCGGGTGGAAATGGTTTCTATGGTCTAAAGATGGTTCTATTCTTTGAGTTGGTGGCGAAACTTTTTTTGGTAAAAAATCAGCTTGTGGACAAAGGCAAAAAGTTTAAAATTTTCAACATTTTTATACAAAAAATTTGTTTTACTATAAAATGATCAAAAAAGTAAATAAATGGTTTCGACAACTAAATCAAACAATTTTTGCAAAAAAACAAGACCAAGGCATGTTTTGGCGCCGGTTCATTTTTTATCGAAAACTTTTATAGCTACCCCTGGTCTGCTAATCAGTAAATTATGGTCAGTAGCTATGGTCTAGGTCTTGTTTGCAAAAGAGACTACAGTCGAACCTGGTTAACCCCTCACCTCGGTAACCCGTCACCCCTGTTAACCCGTCACTTCAAAAAAATTTGGTTGGCCGAGAAAGAAATTCCGCTAATCTTACCCCCATTAACCCCTCACCTCGGTAACCCGTCACCCCTGTTAACCCGTCACCCTCCGTCCACAATCAACAAAGAAAATTACCCTTGATAAGGGAACGTCCATAAATTATGTCAGACTGACAGCCCGGTTTTGGGAACCCCACCCCCTGTCAGCGTGACATAATTTATGGACGTTCCCTAACACGTTCACAATGTGTATTACAAATCCGACGACGTTAAAAATATTTTTATTGTTCTCCCCGTGTCATCTTGTGTAGGAAAGTGAAGCTTTAAAAAAACCGAAAATAAAAAAGACGTGCACGCGACTGGAGTCGAACCTTTCCCGAAAAAAAGAAATAGGTTCGGCGCCGCACCACTCATCCACTCGGCCACCAACTCACATGTTTGAAAAGGGTTGTTCTTGACTTATATGTCAACACAATTTTTGTAATTTTAAAAGATTATTTCTCAGCGTAGATTGATCCATAGCAGATTCTGCGAACGGTTCCTTAACTAGCTCAATTAGGGCTACATTTTGGTATATAACGTTTTTTAATAGGCCACACCCGGGTCGTGCCTTTCCCGTGTAAGCCGTCACCTAGCATATTGCGGAAAAGTTTTCAAATTCCCGCCAATTTTTTTTAACCTTTTGTATTTTATCACAGCGACGCCTTGGATGAGGTCTTTTATCAAGAGCAAAGGAGGTCGCAGAAGCAAAGTAGGATCAAGGACTTCTTCCCTGCTGTTTAGCGTCTGACTTGGGTGGTTGAATTGTTAGTTGCTCGAATAAACGATTCTTATCGATACTTGCTCTTTGTAATCCTACACCCTCGCTAACCCGTCACCCTGGCTAACCCGTCACCTCAAGTTGGTCCCCAGGGGTGACGGGTTAGCCAGGTTCGACTGTATTAGGTTTTCAAAGGAAATTGACCGGCAATGACCCAAGTTTCTGTTTTTTTCGCTGACAAATGTGTGTTTTTGATGAGCCATTTTTAAATTTTCCCAGTTTTTCAAATCTCGGTACTCGTTTATTGAAAGCCCAACTAAACAAACTGACCTCTGTATTGGAAATAGTCTTCCATGATATTCATCAGCTGAGTCATTTGACAGAAAATGAGTATGCGGTGGTTTGTAGCCTTCATTTTCGGCAAAATTCTGTCCAATAGTTCAAATTTACCGGCGACTCGGTAGAGATCTTTTCTAAAGCAGAACACATCAAACAAGTTTCGCTCTAAATAAGACAGAACTTATTTACCCAGTGATAGGTGCTTTCCAAAAGTTTATGCACTCGTCTTCCACAGTGTGGAAAAGAAAGGGATGATTGCACAATTTTCTCAGGTGCACCACTGTGTTCATCAAAGCTCGTCCTTGTTGCTAAATATTTTACGGTAATTTGACCAGAATTTGGGCAAAAGACTTTGAATTAAAAAAATTGCGTTTTTTGGCCTAAAAACTTTAAAAGCTTATCGAAACTCCCTCAACCAGCCTCCACATGTCATCTACCTATTTTTGGTCATATGGCATCTCAAAATTAACCATTCTTTAAAATTTTGCATGCTAACTCCGATTCCTAACGATATTTCATTTTATTTTTGAATTTTAAATTTCAAAAATCTCACAAAAATAGTTATTTTCAATGGAAATACCAAAAATTTAAAAGACCACCTGTAGGTCCACCTGAATCACCAAGTCAAACCACCTACATGTTTGGAGTCAATCAGAAGTCCTTTCTGCAAATGTTTGTAGAGGATGCGTTGGAGGGCTGACATGTCACACTTGATTACATACTCGGTCTTGTCTGGCAACTGCGACTCCACCTCCTTCTTGAGACGACGTAGCAGGAAAGGCCGCAGAACCTTGTGCAAACGCCGGATGATCAACATGGTCTCCTCCGGGTTCAACTCAACTTTTTCAAAGGCGGTCGCAAATGGCGCATTAAACCTGCAACATTTTGTTCTAAAATTGTTTTGAGGGGGTGAACCACAAACCATTGCTCAAAAGTGCCGCAAGAGCTGAAAATACTGGGCAACAGGAAGTTGAGCAAGGCCCACAGCTCAGGCAACTTGTTCTGCAGTGGGGTTCCGGTCAAAAGCAGTCGGTGCTGGGCTAGGAAGTAGGCGTTGAGGGTAAGGGTGAGTTTACAGTTGTGGTTTTTCATGCGATGCCCTTCGTCGATGATCATGTACTTCCAGCGAATCTATAATTTTCCGAGAATTTTATTTGCTTGTAGTTGCATATGGTGAATTATATGATTGTGAGGTCGGGGTGATCTATTGGTCTAGCGGCAGGCCGACCAGCTCTTAGGATAGACCTTTTCAGGGTTCGATTCAGCATCCGTGTAATGCATATTTTGGCACTTTTGGGTCGGGGCCCCCACCCTAAATTTTTTCCAACCTTCTCGAAACACAGATTTTTATTTGACAGTATCCCAAGTGCACCTTCGCAAAATTTTTTGTACTTTTCAACAAAATTACCCATTTTTAGCCGAAAAATTTTATTCTGAGTCAATTTAGGCAAAAAATTCTCAGTAATCTGAATCACAAAGCAGAACTTCAAAAAAATTCTTAGTAGCTAAGATATGACCCTAAGTTTGGATAAAGTTAAATGGTAATATTTAAAAATATTGGCACTCCAATTTTAAGTCATATCTTAGCTACCGAGAATTTTTTTGAAGTTCTGCTTTGTGATTCGGATTCCTGAGAATTTTTCGCCCACTAAATTGACTCAGAATGAAAGTTTTCGGCTAAAAATGAGTACTTTTGTTGAAAAGTACAAAAAATTTTGCGAAGGGGGGGGTGCACTTGGGCTTTTACGTTTTTATTTATTTTTCATTCACAAACATACATCTCTGATATTTGACACCACAAGTGAAAAAATATGTCTGAACCATTGAATTTTGTTCTCCACACAAAATCAGACACGTATGACAAAAACAGAGTTCTGGCTGTTCCGAATTCATTCTTATGTCGAACCTTATATTTCTGCCAGACTGACTCAATTGCTTGTGTATGAGCACCTGTTACCGGATCGACGAAATCCTCTGAAGGATTGACTGTCAGATGTTGATACTCTTCGTGAACCAGACAGACGGGGAACGAGAGCTTTAGGGTGGGGGCCGCAACCCAACAAGCGCCCATATTTTTTATTTTTAGCAGATACAGTCGAATCTGGACAACAGACCTTTTTTGACCAAATTGAATTTTCTCTAATTTTTTTTTAAGGACCATGGTTTTTGGACGCAGCGACATGTACAAAAGTTGAATTGGCGGGGGACACTTCTCTTCCGTCCCTTACTATACTCTTACTGTACTTTTTTTGCTACTTAGAAAGACTGAAAAGAGTAAAGTGCAAGACGAAAAAGAAGTGTCCCATGCCAATTCAACATGTCGCTGCGTCCAAAGATCATGGTTTTTATATTTATTTTCACACGTCTTATCCTATTCTCGACTACCTTGCCTATTTCAGGCCATATTTCAACCAAGTTTTAGTCATACAGGCAAATCTTTATAGTTTTAGATGCTGAAGGACATTTTACTGTCGGAAATTACTTTCGGGAATATTTTTACTTGAAAATCGACTACTATCTTCTGAAAAAGATACTAAAAGACTTACAGCCAATTTATGCTTTTAGACAGTACCATGATCAGAGTCTTTTAGCCTAATAGTTAAAAAAAGTTTTTGAATTTTGGAAATTAAATCTTGATTTTTATAATTGGAATTTGTTAAACAAATGTTTGCCCCTCCAGTAGATTTGCCACAAATTGCGAAAAAAAAGTGTTTATGCGCCAGCGAAAAGGACTTGTCCTACTGACACTCATATTGTTCAACCTTTTGCAACCCACCTTGCCAAGAATAGACCTCTCCTTGAGCACATAGTCATAGGTGGTCAAGAGGACATTGAAAGCACCCTTCTTGATGACATATTCCATCCTCTTTCTTGCCTCCTTGTCCCCTTTGTAGATGATTTTGACCACATGG
Source organism: Ditylenchus weischeri (assembly GCA_029231635.1). Taxonomy (NCBI): domain Eukaryota; kingdom Metazoa; phylum Nematoda; class Chromadorea; order Rhabditida; family Anguinidae; genus Ditylenchus; species Ditylenchus weischeri. The sequence continues at coordinate 23,119 of JAMRYI010000792.1, forward strand.
GGTGCCCATTTGTCCAGCTCCAGGGTCCAGTTGGAAACTGTTCTGCAAAACACACAAATAAATATATTACAGTTAACTCCAAGTTGACTGCGCAAAAAAGTGGCCTACGAGAGTGGGACAATGACCAGGTAGGGTCCATTGACCTTCTTGACCTCCATCAAATAAGTGATCAGAGCGACTGTCTGGATGGTCTTGCCCAAACCCATCTCATCCGCCAGGATGCCGTTGAGGTTGTTGTTGTACAGGGACACCATCCACTCCAAACCTTTGATCTAGAAATAAATTTGAGACTGGTTGTTGGCAGAAAAAAATTGGGTGGGGTCAGGTATTAGGCCCAGAAGAATAATTTTATTTGTTACTTGGTATGGCTTTAGCTTGAGGTTTTCGTCGGCTGCTCCAAGGCTGGAATGCTGCTTCACAACCCTTCAAACAATCACATTAAAATAAGAGAGAAAAAATTTTGGGTTCGCCACCCCCTACTTTTCTTTGATCTTGTGAGCAGTGGCATAGTAGGACTCCATCTGAGACTTGGTCTTTTGGTCGTATTCATCCTCCTCATTTCTCGCCTTTTCAATGATTTTCTTGTTCCTCTGCTCCTCGTCAAGACCTTAAAGAAACTAGTTTGTAGTGGGAAAAGTAAAGATTCGATGGTACAGGGTGTACCGAAATCGCAGCCGGTTTTCTTTTGACCACAACTTTTGTATTTCTTCACTTTTTGGTGAAATCTTATTTTTTTGTTCGAAGAAATTTGAATGGTAGCTCATTTGTCATTTTTCGGTTTTTGGTGACTGGTCAACTTTTGGCTTAAAAATCCGATCCGGTTACCGTAGGAAAAAAACTAATTTTTTCTCTAAAAGCACTCTTTGAAAGCTACCTTCAAATTCATCGTCCTTGACCTCCTCGACCACTGGTTTCTTTGGCTCTGGCTCAGTCTTTTCTTCCTCATTTTCTGAATCAGATATGGCATCTCGAGAAATTATTTCAAAACCTGTAATTTAGGTAAAAAACTATAAGAAAAAATATTTTGCTAAAACAAAGTTTTACCAGGATTCTTTTCGATCCAGTCTTCGATCTCCTCCATGTTGGGCCTAGAAAAATGTGGTGTTTTTACTACAATTTAGTGTTCTTGTTATTAAAAAAAACTTACACATCATCACCCGTGAGAATCTCGCCAGTAGCACAGTTACGCACAATCATGTGCAATTCTGCCCCTTCTGAACAGATTTTTTTGTAAAAGACATTTTAGAAATTTATCACAAGTTCGATTCCCAGCCTGATCTGACACATTTTCGGATATGTGCAGGGTTCTTATCCTTCATCCCGACCCCACCCAAGTTTTGATTGTTGAAGTTTATTTTTATTTTGACACAAATAAGTTGATTCGCCTTTTTGGCGGCATAAAACATGCATGCGTACCAGAGTTTCTTTGTGCAGTAGGACCAAGCTGACAAAAATTTGTTCAATTTCCAGACTATTTTCCAGTGTCCCGGTACCCTTTTAAATTAGGGTGGGGTCGGGATTAAGGATAAGAACCATGTGCAGAAATTGACAAACTTATAACTTTCTTCACCACCTAAAAAGTACTTGAACCCGTGATGGGTGCTTTAGTGCTGTACAAGCACCGGAAAAAGTCCCCCTTCCTTTAAAACTCCAGCTGAAAAACACAAAATTATTCAAAAGATAAAGCCTAATTTGGAAACTTGTTACCACATATCTGAATTTTGTGGCTCAGGATTTGAATTTACAGCTTTTTTCTTTTCAAAAAATATAAAAATTGTAAAGTCAGGCGAGGAATCGAATTTGAGCACTATTTACCCGTTTGCTGTTTGAGAGCATGTTTGGCTTCCTTTTTCTCGTCGTTTTTGCGCTTCTTCTCAGTAGCCTGATGTTGTTTGACGAGACCAGTGAGACTCTCGACATACTCATCGGTTTGTTGAAGCAGGTAGACCAAGCGTTTGTCTTTCTTCTCGTCCAACAATTGACGGTATCCCTCTTCGTCCTCTTCCATCAACTTGACCATACGCATCTTCTCATTTCTCAGCTCATCCTAAAAATAATTGCCAATCAATTCTAGTTAAAATAAACCCAGATTTTTTTTAGACTTTTAGCAATTTTTTAATATAAGGGAAGACTTGGCGAAAACGAGGTTTGGCAGCTAAAAATGTAAAAAAATGGTTTCAGGCGTTTTCCAACCAGGCAATATAGTGAACTCTTGCCTATCATAGCTGAGTTAAGCTTACCAAATATCGTTTTCGCCAAATCTCCCCTAGCCGAAGTGAGTGCTTCTATATCAAACACGAAAAATACAAAAAGGTGTACCTCCACCACTAGGGTGCGAACCATTGGCACTCTTCAAACAAAAGGCGAAATTATACAGTTTATGCACTGAACTAGCCGATCACTTATCGTTTTGAAATTTCACATTGGGTATACAGTCGTTTCTCGTTTATCCGACACCCCCTCACGTTCGTTCCCACCTAGGGTCCGACACTTTTTTTTAAGCCAATTTTTAAAATGTTTTTCCATTTGTCTTTGGTTGTTTAGTCGAAATATCGCAAGGATTATGATTTTGCCGATCGTTTTCCCAAATCCTTTTACGTTGCCATAAAGACCCACGGCTCTCGGTTACCTGATTTTTAAAAAGAGGTGTCGGATAAACGAGAGACGCGGGTCTTTATGGCAACGTAAAAGGATTTGGGAAAAACGATTGGCAAAATCGAAATCCTTGCGATATTTCGGACTAAAACAACCAAAGACAACTGGAAAAACATTTTAAAAATTGGCTTAAAAAAAGTGTCGGACCCTAGGTGGGAACGAACTTGAGGGGGTGTCGGATAAACGAGACTCGACTGTATTGCAAAAAGTAGCCAACCTTAGCTTTTTTTACCCAAACCTAGCAAATCCACAATTTTAATTTTACCATTCTGCCCCAAATCCCTAAAGCCTTGCCTTTTTTCTTTCCTTTTCACTATTAGCATGGTAGGTAGCAACAGCTTTCCGGACTTTGCTCTGCTTGACCTGCACATTCCTGTGGAACTCCTTGAAGTCTCGGCCAGCCTGAACAATGGCTTGAAGCATTTCCTGGTGTTTTTGCCGCCGTCTTCGCTCTTGCTCCATCTTCTGCTGCTTCTCTAGCTTCTCGGTGATTCTGGCCTCTCTGAGAGTGTGTCTCTTGGTGCGTCTGTAGGCATATGGATTGAGTGCAGTTTCTAGGGTGGTATCCCTCTTCAAATACCCCAACACTTCATTACGCACTTGGGTTTGGAAGTTGAGCAACCTCAGGGCTCTCAGCTCTATCTCTGCCTTGATCCTCAGGTTTTGAGGGATGTTTAGAGGCACTTCACTCAGCTCTTGGATCCGCAAACCTATTCGGTTTTGAATTCTATAAATGGTAAACACTTTAACTACTTCTAGACTGATGGGAAAATTTCAATCTGTTGGAAAACTTTTTGCAGTAGTTTTTCAATAAAATTGACGCTTTTATGGATGTTTTTTGTTTTTATGGTGAAAAGATGGAAAATAAGGAGTGAGTTGTTCACTAGATGCAGCCAAAATCAGGATTCTGACCAGTGTTTGCAAAACTCATCCTCATAGCCATAGCAATTATGAGTTTAGCTAAACTCATAGTTGAGAAAGGGTCATATCTCAGCAAACAATGATCAAAATCTAAATCTGAAAAGTGCATGGGATTCCTCACAAAAAGTTGATGGTCACACATGTATTCAGATTTGAGGTCTGTTCTTAAAAATTTTGAAATATCGACAACTATGAGGTTAAAACAGCTATGAGGTTAAAACAGCTATGAGGTTAAAACAACTATGAGGTTAAAACAACTATGAGGTTAAAACAGCTATGAGGTTAAAACAACTATGAGGTTAAAACAACTATGAGGTTAAAACAACTATGAGGTTAAAACAGCTATGAGGTTAAAACAACTATGAGGTTAAAACAACTATGAGGTTAAAACAACTATGAGGTTAAAACAGCTATGAGGTTAAAACAACTATGAGGTTAAAACAACTATGAGGTTAAAACAACTATGAGGTTAAAACAACTATGAGGTTAAAACAACTATGAGGTTAAAACAACTATGAGGTTAAAACAACTATGAGTTTAGCCATGACGCTCATACCTCATGGCTAAACTCATGTTGTCAATATTTTAAAATTTTTGACTCTAAATTTCAAATCTGATCACACATTTGTCTACCAACTTTTTGTGAGGAATCCGATGTATTTTTCGGATTTACAGAACGATCATTGATTGTCGAGATACGACCCTTTCTCAACTACGAGTTTAGCTAAACTCATAATAACTATGACTGTGAGGATGAGTATGAGTTTTGCAAACACTGATTCTCACTTTTGAAACCGGCAGACTAAAAGAACCCGCAAATAGTAAAAGTGAAAAATGGACAATTTTTTAGGAGCACAGCCGAAATTCTGCACATTTTTATTTGCGATGTGTTTTTTTGGCGTTTTGTGGATATCCAATAGGGAACTTGGCGGCCTGGTTTTTTTTGCCCGAAAACGGGTTTTAGAAAGCAGGAAAACGGAAAACCAGGTTTAGCAAAATACCCATTTATTTACGACGAAAGCAAACCAAAAATTAGGTCCAGGCCGGGTAACCGACCAAAAATTTGTAAAAGATCGTTTTTTTTTAAATTAAATTTTTTTAAGCTGGTTTTTATTGACCGATCTCAAAAAAAGTCGTCCTTCAACTATCCTGGTATCTAAGCCTAAGCAAACAAAAAATAATCTGCATTAACTAAAAAATCACCCGGCATTTTTTCTAAATTAGCATCTAAGCGAAATATCAGCTACCTGTTTTCGCGTTCCTTCAAAATGGTGTGAGGGTCAATTCCGAGAGGAGTGGGCAAACTGGTGGATCTGGTGGTTGCCCTTTGTTGATGGATCAACAGCACTCTAGTCAAGTCATAGGGCAACTTTTCGCCGTTCTCCAACTCCACTGGATACACATAGGGTGGTGGCAGTAGACTGTCCGCTTTCCTGTTGTTGGCCTGGTTGAGCAGGGCTTTGGGCACTGGCTCGTTCCTGGCCAACATTTTGTAGGCTGAGATTTGGGCTTTGAGTTGGTTTAACTGCCCTTCTGACAATACTTTCGGCTTTTCTTCTAGAGATTCTGCAGTGGGCTGGCCATTTTCTTGGTAGGAACCATCTGAAAATTGATGCAAAATTTATAGGCAACGCCTCAGAGTGTTAAAATGTAGTTGACACGCTGGATGACCATATGATCTGGAGTGTGAATTGTAACCCCCGGGTCGACCATCGAGCAAACCACATAGCCACTGAGACACGGCTGACCATCTGGATAGTTTAGTTGGTTAGTCACCTGTTCGACAAACAGGTTGATCCCGGTAGACTACTTGGGTCACCATGGTCGATCATCTTACCATCCATCTGACCGAATGTCTGACTATCCATCTAACCGACCATCTGGATGTCCATCTGGCTGACCATCTGAAGATCCACCTGTTCGACCATCAAAATGGTCGGCCAGTCGGATGTGCTGGCTAGTCAACTGACTATCCAAAATGTCATCAGGTGAACCGCTGGGATATACCCTGGCCGAGTATCCGAATGATCCCTAGTCGATCATGAAGGCAATCAGTTATTTTTTATTAGACAATCTGGGGGCAGGGTCGGTCATTTGACCACCGCCCATATATCCGGCCATCCAAGAAGAAAAAAAAAGTGTGCTGACCTGTGAGACGGCTTCTCAACACATTGAGCTGGTTGTAGCGAGGATCACTAGTCAAATTCTGCTCCTCAATAGCAGCCATAGTGTTATCAATTCTAGCAATATAAAGTTCTTGGTTGTTGATCGGATGTGGCATGGCTGCTGCATGATTGTCATTGTTGGCTCGTTTATCCCCATCGGCATACAGCTCGCTGGCTGGCTGCTCCATCTTCCAAAAAAGTTCAAACAGCTGGAATAACTTGCAAAATAAGCAATAAATACAAAAATGCTTTAATTGAATGCTAGGTTGGGAGGGGGGGGCAAACAAACACACAGTTCAAACAGAGAAACATAAGAGCACGCAGCACTAATCAATGCCAAATCCATACAGTATGCTGTCATACACATCGAAAACATGCATTTGTTTGAGCCGAAAAGACATTTGGCCATGTTTTGGCAGTCAACCTTACAGGAACACGCCTTTTAAAAGACAATTTTTTGACAACTGAAAACTTTTCAGGAAAATTTTGATTAATTTTGTCATCTGACTTTTTTTTTATCAATTTTGCAAATAATTATTGAAGTTTAATTAGAAGCACTGGTTTTGAAAGACGTCAGGACCAGGATCCTGTCCTCTTTCTGTCTATAGTCAAAAACTTTTTTCAAAAAAATAAAACTCAGTTTGCGGCACACACTTGAGCCCGTCCTGACATACGCTAGCAGGCTTCGCCTATCGTATTTCTTCTCATTCGCCGCCTTATTTTTTAGATCTCCGAAAATTGGAAAAATTTGAGGCCGATCTCGAGATTTTTGGTGAGAATTCAAAATCAAAATAAAAAGTGGAATCGGTAGAGCCCCTGGGAGTTAAGAAAACGCGATGGAGAGCTTTGCTAAATGTTCACTTTAGGTTGAGGTATAGGTCTTCAAAGTCAAGGGACCGGCTAATTAAAGGAAATACGGTAATTAAAAAAAATTCTATCAAAAAATGAATAAACAAAAAAATTGAATTCCCCCTGAATTCCCCATGAGTGGTATTTAATTTTGCCCGTTAACTTGTGAAAAATGGGTACTCCTGCACAATATGCGCCCCAACATTTTTTGAGTTTTCGGGCCGTAGAATTCTTTGTTTTTATGTAATTTATTTATACAAAATAGCTTTATTTATTCATCTTCGATTCATCATCTGATTTTGTGTCGAGGAAACGATAGAATGCACGAAGATTCATCTCTTTCAATATGTCCATCGCAGAAGTCACCTGAAAAGCAATAAGTGCGATTAGAAAAGAAGGGAAAAACTTTGAACAAAAAACGGTATAGAACGGAAACGGTTAAATCAGCCGAAGAAAACATAAAAACAAAGAATTCTACGGCCCAAAAATTCAAAAAATGTTGGGGCGCATATTGTGCAGGAGTTCCAAAAATGCCCGTTAATATAAAATTTGCACTTCTCTTTGAGTTTTTGCATGAATTTTTTCTCAATTTTTAATTTATAATTTAATTCCCTGGTCATTTCGTCCTCGGCCATTTCGACCCCAAAAGACGCCAATTCAAAATTTTCGAACAGGTTTGAATCCTGATGGTGGCATTTTTTTCGAATTAAAGTTATTTAAATTGTATTTTAAAAGACCAGTAAGCCTAAGAATATGTAGGGAAACCACTTGTTACGCCCTCTAAACATGCATCCACCTACAGAATGGGGGGGCTCAGGTTCAAGTGCTCCATCAAAACTAGTGAGGATGGGACGAGATCATTGGGGGTAGATCAGAAAGAACGACCTTACATGAAAAATGACCTCAAAACCGGGAAGGTATATGGTAGAAAAGTTAAAAAAAAATTTGCTACCACCAGAATTCAAACCTGTTCCAAAATTTTAAATTGGCGGCTTTTGGGGACGAAATGACCTAATGCATAAAAATGGGTTCTAGAATTCAAGTGGCTTCTAGTTTTCAGAAATTTATTTTTTAGAAAGTTTTCCTAATTCATATGAAAGAGGAGATTCTCAGCTTTTTTGCTACATAAAGCGTCTCAAAAATGCGACTTTTCGCACTTTTTGTGCGAAAAAATTATTTTCCTCATTTTTGCCTTATATTTGGAACGACCCCCAGTTGACGGTCATCCCCCTTGGCGGCTGGCGGCTCCCATTTGCCGGCTCTCCTTATTACTGACTTTAAATTTTGCGATAAAAGCTACTGCGGGTCACCGTTATTTTTCAAGTCATTTTCAAACAACGCACTGGTACGCATCTTTTTAAAATAGGTATTTCAACTTTTAAAAGGGCATGCCCACGCTAATAAGAGGTGGTGCATGGGAATTCAAAATTTTTTCCTAATCATTGAACTTCTGTACGGATTTTTCAACTTGGTTTCTAACAAAACCACACCTAAAATTAAATTCTAGGCCTTGTTTTGTTAGAATCCAAGTTGAAAAATACGTACAGAAGTTCAATGACCAGGAAAATTTTTTGAATTCCCGGGCACCTCCTCTTTATTAGCGTGGGCATGCTCCTTTAATAGGGCAACGCCAGATTGCGTAAATTAAAATTGCGCAACCGCAAATTCCGCACAAGTCAAATTGCTTTCCATATCTAAAAAACAGGCGTAAAACCTGTAAACATACGTATGAAAAAATAAATAAAGGCCAGAGAATAGTTGGATGAATAAAAATGAAAAAAAGTGCAGTTAAAGGGGCATGCTCGCGGCCGATGGGAATATTTTGAAAGGCGGGTACCAGGTCAATTCAAAAAAGAATTATTTTCGTTGAGTACCCTCTTGTGATAAATAATGAAAAACACTCTCACTGTTTAATGTGGAGGCTCAGTGGGTACAGTGAATGGGGGTAGTTGGTTCGATTCCCATTGGAAGTAAAGTTTTTCCTCGAATTTTACCAAATTGCGTCGAATTAATTCTCGTTTGAATTGACCTGGTAGTACCAGGTCAACTTTTTACGGTATTTTTCAGGATTCACGCTCCACTTCTGCGACAGTGCCTGCACTCTTCAGCGGATCTTCCTTGGTCTCAACGAAATAAGAAGTTCACACACGGGATGTGCGATACGTGCGGACACAGAATTCATCTTGCAGGAATTTGGCTTCCAAGTTGAGAGCATGTTCAAAGTTGTGACCGTTGGAGCCAGTAATATGTCGAAAGCTTTTAAAGACATCTTTGGAGGTTTCTAAATTATTGTTCAGATTTTGTGTCTTTCATAGCTTCTTTCAGTTGATGTGAACCTAAGATTCTTGAATGATGAAGATGATCGCCATTTTCATGACGAATCAGACAATGAAGATGAAGAATTGCGGGAAGCGGACTTGGTCGTCTAGTAGGTTCCGTCTCTTATTTCTTTCAGATCAAAATGAGAAGTTTAGATCTGCATTCCCATTGCGTCTCAAGTGTTTCGCTCATTCTCTACAGCTGGTGATTGTCGACATGTATAAGAAGTACGTCATCCCAAACTCGGTCTACTCAAAGATGACCACGCTGATTAATCATTTTGGAAAATCACCGCTTTCATAACAGGTAATTGTATTGATTTTCACTGATATTTATTTGATACAATTAAGAGCTAAAGCAGCAACAGGAGTTCAATTCTATTCTGCCTCGAAAACTCGCTGGTCTTCTCAAATTCTACTGCTGGAACAATTTCTGGAAGCGGAGCAGAGTGTGGTAGCAATTGCAAGAGCAAAGAGTATCGACCTACCAACATGAATTCCAAGTTTGTGAAACTACTTTTGTACACAGGGGTGTACGAAATAATATCTTATTTGTTTTTATTTTCTACACCAAATCTACAGTCTGATGAAAATTTTCATTGATGTTCTTCAAAGAGTGCAAGCAGAAAAGACAGTGACAATCTCTCTTGGATATGGCTATTTGAAAATATTCTCCAAATCGATATCAAAATTCAATGTACTTTTTTATTTTAAGTCTACTCTACGAGCCACTTTCAGGAAAAGTTCCCGAATTCGTATGAGCTTGCGAATGGTCTACAAGAAATCATGGATAAACGATTCCAGTGCCTCATGAACGTTAACTGTCTTGAGTTCGATCCAATTTTTATGGTCGCTGCCATGCTTGATCCAAACACTGCTTTCCAGCTTCACGATGAAGATTACCAAATTGCCGTCAGCTCTGTTAAGAATATGGTAATTATTTTTCGCTTTTTGGAGTTAACAATTAAGCAAATGAATTCAGATTCAAATTCGACCACCCGAATCAAACGAAAATCTATATGGTAACATATTGCTTGATGCGACTCTGGACCAGCTGATGGCTGAATATGCAATGGAGCAAACAAGTCGAAGAAAGCAGAAGGAACCGCATGGAAGCCATGCCTGGTTGTCACAAATTCTGCAAAGAGAGGTCCGCATAAACCCATTCGACAAGTCAAAAATCGATACTCTGAAGTATTGGTCAAGCCTCATTACACGGTTTGTTTCTGACATCTTGTAACTATTGAAATATTGTTAATTATCGATTTGTTTTTAGGGTGCAAGACCTGTAGCTGTGCTGGCGTTGGAAGTACTCTCTGTACCTATTTCAAGCGCGCCTATCGAAAAAATCTTCTCGCAGGCTGTATTAGCAACTGCGAGTCATCGAAACAGAACCAATTTTGATTTGTTGAGTTCCCAATTGTTTATTTATTGTAATCGTCACATCTAGATTTGTTGATGTCAACCTCCGTTTCTCGGCAATAAAAGTGTATGGTGTTACTAAGCAAGTCACTGTGAGTTCACTACCATGTGGAGGATATGACCTTAGGAATTGCCTTTTTTCTCGACCATTTATTAGAAAGTCAGTACGATCACGAACCTGAAAAAAATAATTTAGGAATTAGTTAGAAAATACTTCTCATCAAGTCATTCTCCCTAAGCAGCATTGAAAAAGACTCATGTTAGTCAGACAAAATGTCAGAGTCAACACCAAAATTAAGCTAACAGTCAGCGTAAAGACTAACTATGTTAGTGTTAGGCTAACAGTAAGCTAACACTAACACCTAACACTAACCTAACGTTAGGCTAAGAATTAAACTAACCTAACACTAACATGTTAGTGTAGGGTTAGTTTAAAATGTTAGTGTTAGGCTAACACTAACATGGTTAGTGTTAGTTATGAAAACACTGCCTGGTACTAGGGTTGGGATATTTTCCGGAAAATATCTTTTGAGGAAATTTTCCAGAAAATTTCCTAAAACCGGAAAATATTTTTAATACTTAATATTTTTCATACTAAAGACAGTTTGGCATAAAATACAGGGTGTCCAAACTTTTTTAGTCCGATTTGTTTTCGCCATAACTTTTTAAATTTGCGCTAGATTTTTTAAAGAGACCACTCATTCGAAAGAACAAACTCAGGGATATTGTTTAAAAAATATTACCTCCTTGCGGTCATTTTTTGCCAAGTTTTAAAAAGAACAACATTTTTACATCATTTAGCTAGTTTTATGAAGAACCCCTTCATTCGACAAGGGTGACTGTGTGGCGTGTATTGGCAGCTATGGTGTCGTTGGGCCTTTCTTCTTTGATGGGATCGTTAATGCTCAGCGATATTTGGCAATGCTTCAAGATAATGTGATTCCGGCCTTCCAGCAATTGCCGAATTTCGACCAACTGGTGTTCATGCAAGATGGAGCTCCACCTCATTGGGGATTGGAGGTTTGAGCTCTGCTCAATCTTCGTTTTCCGAATCAGTGGATTGGTCGGGATGCTGCACCAATTAGATGACCTGCTCGGTCTCCGCACCTAACCTGGATGGACTTTTTCTGCTGGGGTTATGTGAAAAGTTTGGTGTACACGCATCAACCTTTAGCCAATCTTAATGCCTTGCGTGAACGGATCATTGACGAAATGGGTGAGAAAAATCTAGCGCAAATTTAAATAGTTATGGCGAAAACAAATCGAACTAAAAAAGTTTGGACACCCTGCACTCGCAAAATCAAAATTCTGATACCGGATTCAGGTTCAAAATGATTGATCTACTTGACAAACTGCTTTTTTGAGCAGAAAGTCAAATATAGAATTCTTTTCAAGACAATATGTTTCTTAAGTAAATCAATCATGCTGAACCTGATTTCGGTGTCAGAATCTAGATTTTGCAAGTATTTTGCTTTTTTTGCTTGGACATCTAAACAAAACAAAGGTAAAAGATATTTTCCAATTTTTCTTTGACCGGAAATTATCTTAATATTTTCCGGAAAATTTCCATCACCCAACCCTGCCTGGTACCCGCCTTTCAAAATATTCCCATCGGCCGCGAGCATGCCCCTTTGAATGAAGAAAAGGGTTGTGCGCAATTTGCGGGTGCGCAATTTGAAGTGTGCGCAACCTGGCGCTGCCCCTTTAATAGGATAATATAAAATTATTATTTCTTTTTTCACTTTTTTGAAATGTTCTCATCTTCCCTCTATTTGTAAGTAAACAATTTTTTTTAATTTAACTCTAATGTAGCCCTGAATCTCAGCTTTTCAACAAGATATATTTTTCACTGAAAGATTTCCAAAAGACGAGACAAGTAATTTAAAGGGGATTAAGGGCTTTATTGGGAGAGGAAGGGAAAAATAAGGGCCACTTTTAGAGGGGTTTTTTGTATGTTTTTTGGTTTTTAACAGGGCCTTAGCCTGCGGCGCTATTTTCATTTCGATTTTTTGTTTTCAAACTTTGTCGTTGCTTTTTTCAATATTATAAGTCTGATAACAAAAGAAGCAAAAAATAAATTAGGAATATGTTAGGAAACCCGAAAATAAGTGTCCCTCAGGCTCCTATTCCAAAGAGGCCACATATCAAAACTCAATTTAAAAACGCAAATATTGACAGCCTTGTCGTGATTCAGAAAATTTCAAATCGTCTCGACTGGAATATTTGACAACCCTACTCTTTACCTTTACCCTAACTAACCCGATTTCGGCATCGGGTACCCGAAATAGAGTAGTCTGACCCGAAATTGATTTCATTACAATAGATCCATTTTTGCAAGCCAAATTAAGAAATTTTCATATCAATGTGTAGCCACTATACTAGGCTTTCAGTTGCGGGGTCACATGCTCAAAATTTTGTAAAAAACACACATGAATACAAAAAACAGAGTCAACAATTTTCAAAACGTCGAGTTAACTGCTGCCAACCCTAGATGTGAAGGAGACCTATTTTTTGCGCAGGGAGAATTTGAAAGAATGTTGATGAATAAGAAAGATGACAGAAATTTTGACGCTATTCTCTTTGCTTTTATTATTAACATCGGCTATCTCATTGGCTACAACAATCGCCAGTCGATTGCGTAAGGAAAATAAGAGGAAGATTGTTCAAGTGCTTGAACAATAATGATAAAGTTTAAAAGTATTTTGAATCGCAAAATTTGAAGTCAGCAATAAGTAGGGCCGGCAAATGGGGTCCGCCAATCAGTTTGGCCGCCAACTGTCCTTTTACCTTATATTTCATGTAAAGTCGGGACTTTCGTCTGATCTGTACTTAACTTTTACAAGAAATATTGTAAATCTGATATTTATGACCTATATCTACTTTTCGATTTCACGTCAAATGGGAAATAATGAAAAACAAGCCGAACAGGCGCCTTAACAGGCGCCAAAATAAACTAAAAATGAAAAAAAAAATTGGGGTCACAGGTTCGAAGACCCCTTGAGCATACCTGGTTTTCCCTTTTCTGGCAAAACTCAAAATTTTAAGCATCACATGTCAATTCTGATAGCATTATCGTTCTCAGCGACCCCGATTTACCCTTAGAAACGTCGAGTACAAAAAAATAAAACAATTGTTTCAAACAACTTTAGGGTCAAAGGTTCAATGACCGCCTTGAACATGCCTTATTTTCGAACTTTTAGGGCAAAACTTTTTATTTTATTGGTCGAACATCGATTCTGATGAGTTTTCTGAGCTCTACGCCCCCGGTTTACCCTTAGATATGATGATAACAAAATATTATACAATCGGGAAGTGGGTTAAAATTGGTGACGGACATTTAAAATGATGACGGAGAAGCCGACAAAAATACTATATGTAGATTTGAAGAAAAAAATTGAAATTTTGAAAGTGACGATAGGTGGGGTTCAACTCGTGACCTAGAGAAAAAAAGCTTTTTATAGTGTTTCCGCAACAAAATCAAATCCAAATTTTCAGAATCTTTGTTATCATATCTGATAGGTTTAAAAGTGGAACCTAGATAAAACCTATATACTTCACTCTGATTTTGCCTAAAGCATGATAACCGTCTTATGAACGTTTACTGTCGAACCTCAATAAACGGATACCTCTAACCTGCTAATTTTCAGCAAAATGCCACGTATCAAGAAAAGTGAAGAACAAGATAGTGCCGATCGCAATCTAGCAGCCATCAAACGAATCGATCCTTTTGCGGATTGGTTAGTCGATACTTCGCCGTAAGTCAACTATTCTATAAGACTGACCAATCCACTAAATCTTTATTTAAGGCATGTTTCGCTCTACGATTTCGTCCAAGAAGGTAGCAAGTGGGACAAGACTGGTGTGGAAGGTCCGTTGTTCATCTATCACAGGTTTTTTTTTCTTTTATAACTGTACACCTTAATGCAAATTGTAGGATTGACAAGCCGCTGCACTCAATAATGATCGCAAATCGTCAAAATCCTAATGACTTTGTTGAGCCACTGCACACAGATGTAAAGTTGCGCCATCAATCACCTTATGTATACATGTACAAGAAGAGTGGTGAGTTTATCCTAATCAATTGTCGTCTCCTTGGTATTGGACCCATGAAATTTGATTGATTTTAATTTGATCGTATTGTATCAAATTTTGACCTAAACTGATTTTCAGGAGCAATAAAGGCGTTGTCGTTTATGGGAGAAGATGAATGCAAAAGGGTACTATTCCCCTTTTTTCTCGCGAAGATTGGTCTGATATCCTTAATTCCAGATTTTCGAAGTACTCTCCCAACTCTGTCAACAGCAAAAAGATCCAGAAAAGTGTGAAGTTCCGTTCCAAGCCAGTTTGAATACTTTGGTATCCGAAGCTTCTGCTAACTCAAAGATGGTTGACAAAATGGCTACTGTTTCCATTGCTGCTAAACCGGTCGATGAGTTGGATCAGAAGGTGGAACCTCAGAAAGGGCAGCCATCATTCAGTTCTGCGAATGATGTCAAAGTGAAAAAAGTAAGATTTTAATTGGGAGAGTAACTTTTTGAATTATAATTTTTTTTCAGCCAAAGGCCAGAAAGCCCAAGCAGCGCGATGACCTCAACAGAAACTTGATCGCTATCAAAAGAATTGACTCCTTTGCTGAGTCAGTGGTTGGAACTTCTCATCATGTAAGTTTTTTGGAGCCATCACCGTCTTTCTTCTCAATATCAATATCTTCCAGGTGTCGCTGTTCGAGTTCGATGCAGCTGGCAACAAGTGGGTCAAAAGCATCTTTGATGGTCCATTTTTTATCTACAAGCGATTGGATATCCCAGTCTACTCATTTATGATTGCCAACCGTCAAAGTCCCAAAAACTTCGTTGAGCCGATTACTAAAGAATTGAAGCTTCGTTTCGAGCCTCCATTCATACATTTTTTTAGGCCAACTGGTTTTTTTTGTCCCCCTCTTTTCTCAATTTGAAACTAATTGTCAAAAAATTTAGGCACCATCAAGGGTCTGTCGTTTTCCGAGGTGCCTGAATGCCAGAAAGTATGATTTTTGCGTTGATTGTGCTCTTACTGACTTGCATTTGTTTCAGGTTTTTGATTTGCTATGCTCTCTGCGAGGTCCATTGGTCGATCCGGCACTGGAAAATTCATTAGTCACGGGTTCAGTTTTCCAAGAGGATGTCAAGCCAGAACAGATATCTCAGCCAGATGTTGTCGCCGAAAAGCCATCCGACGTACCAAAAGCTGTTCAGATGCCAACTGTTGAAAAGACTGAATCTGAACCATCATCAGTTCGGGATGCTGAGATTTTAGATGTTCCAGTCGAGTCAGTCAGTACAGCAAAAGAAAGTGTTTCGAAATATGAGAAGGTTAGTTTTAACTTATTGGTGTGCGAACCGGGTGCATCTCTGTAAAGTGGTTCAGATGCATCACCTTCCTAGTTAAGTGAGAAATAAATGAGCTGTCAGACAAACTTGGATGATGACCTTATTTAGGATTAATACTTTTTGACCGTATTTATATATTATCTAGTCTAGCATTATGGTGGGACTAAGCTGATATCTGAACTTGCATCTGTAACAATTGACACCTGATAGACCTTTGCTCAGAAATCAAATTTAGGCAGCAGCGTTAAAGCTAAAGCGGGCAGAGAACGGCAGGAATAATCTGGAAGTGGTCAAGAAGATAGATCTATTTGCTGATATGATCCTTGGTGGCTGTTCTCATGTGTCGCTCTATAATTTTGATTCGAAAGCCAGAAAGTGGTTGAAGACAGATATGAACGGGCCTATGTTCATTTACAAGAGGTAAGAAAATGCCAAGTGAAGTTTATTTTTCTGATCCAATTTTTTAGAATCGACTATCCGTTCCACTCGTTTGTGATCGTCAACCGCCAGTCGTCTACGAGCCATGTGGAGCCCTTGCTGAAAGGGGTCACCGTGAAGTATGAGCCGCCTTACCTGTTCATTTATAGACCTGATGGTAAGTTTGAAGAACCTAGTTTTTCAGTAATGCCGTAATGCAATTTTTATTTTTCAGGAATTGTGAAGGGGCTCTGGTTTTTCAACAAAAATGAATGCAGGAAGGTGGTTGCTGTTTGACATAAGGTCTTTTTTGTTTACTAAAAATATCTGTTTTCAGGTCTACGAGTGTCTTCATCCTCTCTGTGACCATTAGCCTCTTACCGCCGCCGATACTTTGATGTGCGATGATTATATTGATGTTTCACTGGTAGATAAACTTATTGGTCAATGTCCATCCGTTCTATTATATTACCTCTTTTTGAATGCTACTATTGATTGTATGTGCGGTAGATGTGTCAATAAAGTTTTGGTTTATTGTTCTAACAACTTTGTCTGGTACACGGACGATTCATCACCACGACAATTCCTCTCCGATAACAGTTTATCCCGGCGACAGCTCATGTCCAACAACAATTCATCTCCTGGACAATTCGTCCCGAGCAATATAAAAGCTACTACTTTAATTCACATCACGGCTCCATTTTTTTCGGAAAGTGACCAGGTAGATGTCTCAAACTAGTTTTCTCTGCTTAACATGAGAAAAGAAACATTGCTTAACAGTTTCTGAGGGTCACGGACATTTCGTCCCAAAACCGTTTCGTCCCAATCCGTTTCGTCCCAAAACAGTTTTGTCCCAAGCCGTTTCGTCCCAATTTATTTTATCTCTAAACGCACAATAATTTACGCACTTCTAAAAAGGTACGTTTCCCCGAAAAATAGCCAGCGTACTTTTAAATGACTCTAATTTTCTCACAACGCAATATATTTCTATTTATTGTAGTTTTCAGATGGCGTTCAACATTGATTTCGATGAATTGGCTAGAATCATGTCTCCTTTTGAAGATGATTACTGTGAAGAAGACCTGGAGCAAACCGAACAAGTTGGAGAGCAAGTAAATCAGGTTGTCGAACAACAGGCCGAGGACCAAATCGATCGACAGGTAATCATTAGTTCGTTTTTTTGTATTCCGATCTTATTTCTTGCCTATGCTTAGGGAGCGGTGACTTCGGAAAGGGACAAGGACGTTCTCACTTACGGTGGCTATCAGTACTGGAAACACAAGGACTACAAGGAGAAAAACTACTGGCGGTGCATCAAATCGGAGAATGACGATTGCCGCGCTCGTCTCCACACTCATCGGGTCAAGTGGTCAAGCAGATCGGGAGTCTCAGTTGCATAATGTCTTCCACTGCCATCCCTCTTCGCAAACTCAGCCAACAAGCGAAAGCAGCCGCAGCCAGTACTATTGAGGTATGATTTGATTAAAAAGTTATTTTTTGTTGTGCATGCTTTAATTTCTTGACTTTAGAATCCTTCTACGATTTTCAATAGGATTCTGAACAATTTCTCGGAGGCAGTTTGGGTAAAAATGGACAAGTCAGCCGTTAGAAAGGTGGTGCAGCGGAAGCGAAAGCGTGTGAACTCCGAGCCGGAGGTGCTTAACGGAATAAACTTTGCAATCTCCGAAGCTTATAAGAACTACCGATGTGGGTTGGATGACGCAGAGCTATTTCGGCACTATTCTTGTTGGTACCCCCCCAAATCATAGGATTTTTTTTCCAAAATTTTTAAGCTATTTTTTGAATTTTTTTGAACTGAAAATCATTATTAATGCTTTTTCTCATGGTATGTTTGTAAACGCTAACATTTTATTTCATTTTTCTGTCACAACAATCATATTCAACAGCTATTTGGCTCCATAAGTTGTACATAATATCAGGACCCGCATATTTCTGACGCCAGCAGAATTGTTCAACATAGGAAGACAAACATACCATGAGAAAAAGCATTAATAATGATTTTCAGTTCAAAAAAATTCAAAAAATAGCTTAAAAAATTTTGAAAAAAAATCCTATGATTTGGGGGGGTACCAACAAGAATAGTGCCGCTATTTCTTCTAGGGGATTCAGTGGATGCTGATGGGAACAGGTAAGATTTCTATATGCTGTGGGCTTATATTAAATATTGTTTTGCTTCTAGGATACTCCTATTTGGCCGTGTAAGCAATAAGAACTGGAGTGCGCAAATGAAAGTAGTGTTTATGGATGGAACGTTCAAGATCACTCCATCTCCGTTATATCAGGTATTTATATATATTACCTACTTTGCTGAAATTGTGCTTGATCTATTTGTCTGTTCTACGATTTTCAATAGGATTCTAAACGTATCCACCGCTGAACGCGGTGGATACGTTTTTCCGGTGTTGTATGCTGTTCTGGTGGACAAATCGCAAGCAACCTACGAGCGCCGATCGCCGTATCACATTGCCAATCACAGACTTCAAGTGGAGCTGGCTCCACTTGAGTGTTGAGTGAGTGGCTGAGTGCAGCTTTGAAATCCCTTTAACAAAAAATCCGGCCGGTCTTGAGCGCCCAAGGCCTCGAGGCATCTAAAACATGCTTAATTTGAACACAAGTCACATTTCAATGAAAAATGAAGAATTTCATGAAGAAATATGCGAAAAAGAAAAAAATCGATTCTCACTAAAAATTTGAAAAAAACGCGAAGAGTTATGACACATACTGGTAGTTGTGCTTTTTAGGCTTAGGCAAGGGTAGGCCAGCATGTGTTAGGACGGACTCAAACATGGTTCCCTAACTACAACAAAACTGATGAAAATATGTTTGGGTACGTCCTAATATACCCTTGCCTTGTGCAGCAAACTGTCATAAGCACAGAAGACCACCTCAAAGGGCTGGCCAATAACCGCCAAATGGTTGATGGAATATTTTATTATTGTTTTCTAGTTAATCTCTCTGTTTTATTACGTAATTAGTTTCGTTCATTAGTTTTTATCCCCTTTCATATCATTGTTTGTGATGCTAACTTTATAAAAAGTTATTCTTGTATTTCCTTATGAAAAAACACTAATTGTTATTGATGGGGATGAATTGTCATGGAGATGAATCGTCCTGGGGATAAATTGACGTGGAGAAGAATTCTCACGAAAATGAATTGTCATGGAGATGAATCGTCCTGGGATAAATTGACGTGGAGAAGAATTCTCACGAAAATGAATTGTCATGGAGATGAATCGTCCTGGGGATAAATTGACGTGGAGAAGAATTCTCACGAAAATGAATTGTCATGGAGATGAATCGTCCTGGGGATAAATTGACGTGGAGAAGAATTGTTACGGAGATGAATTGTCATGGAGATGAATCGTCCTGGGGATAAATTGACGTGGAGAAGAATTCTCACGAAAATGAATTGTCATGGAGATGAATCGTCCTGGGTATAAATTGACGTGGAGAAGAATTCTCACGAAAATGAATTGTCATGGAGATGAATCGTCCTGGGGATAAATTGACGTGGAGAAGAATTCTCACGAAAATGAATTGTCATGGAGATGAATCGTCCTGGGGATAAATTGACGTGGAGAAGAATTGTTACGGAGATGAATTGTCATGGAGATGAATCGTCCTGGGGATAAATTGACGTGGAGAAGAATTCTCACGAAAATGAATTGTCATGGAGATGAATCGTCCTGGGGATAAATTGACGTGGAGAAGAATTCTCACGAAAATGAATTGTCATGGAGATGAATCGTCCTGGGGATAAATTGACGTGGAGAAGAATTCTCACGAAAATGAATTGTCATGGAGATGAATCGTCCTGGGGATAAATTGACGTGGAGAAGAATTCTCACGAAAATGAATTGTCATGGAGATGAATCGTCCTGGGGATAAATTGACGTGGAGAAGAATTGTTACGGAGATGAATTGTCATGGAGATGAATCGTCCTGGGGATAAATTGACGTGGAGAAGAATTCTCACGAAAATGAATTGTCATGGAGATGAATCGTCCTGGGGATAAATTGACGTGGAGAAGAATTCTCACGAAAATGAATTGTCATGGAGATGAATCGTCCTGGGGATAAATTGACGTGAAGAATTCTCACGAAATGAATTGTCATGGAGATGAATCGTCCTGGGGATAAATTGACGTGGAGAAGAATTGTTACGGAGATGAATTGTCATGGAGATGAATCGTCCTGGGGATAAATTGACGTGGAGAAGAATTCTCACGAAAATGAATTGTCATGGAGATGAATCGTCCTGGGGATAAATTGACGTGGAGAAGAATTGTTACGGAGATGAATTGTCATGGAGATGAATCGTCCTGGGGATAAATTGACGTGGAGAAGAATTCTCACGAAAATGAATTGTCATGGAGATGAATCGTCCTGGGGATAAATTGACGTGGAGAAGAATTGTTACGGAGATGAATTGTCATGGAGATGAATCGTCCTGGGGATAAATTGACGTGGAGAAGAATTCTCACGAAAATGAATTGTCATGGAGATGAATCGTCCTGGGTATAAATTGTCACGGAGATAAATTGTCGCGTACACATTTTTTCTACAGTACCGGGTACTCGAAGTTTGCTGCAGGTCGATTTTCAATGGACGTTTGCTGAAATTTGTTTTAGTTAGAGTTTAATCTCTGCCGACCAACACATATCTAGTTCTCATATGCTGACATGTAGGGCGAACTGCAAGAGCAAAGGCGGAATCGGGTTTCCGCAACTATTATAATATCGAAAAGGCTAAAGATAAGAATTTCAGCTAGGTCGAAAAAAAAATTGAGTTTATAATTCGACTCACAGCTAAAGTTAATCTTGTAATCTAAATCTTATTTTTGGAAAGCCTGTTTTTCTTACAAATGGATGTTTGGTTTGCTTTCGACATGCTTTTTTCATTTTTTTGTCTAGCTGATTAACAAGTAGTGCGAAAAACGCGTACGCTTTCAATAATCCAACCCAAAAACGAGACTAGTACTGATGTATGTGATGGGAAAGCCAAAGTCAGGTCCAATTCCAAGCCACTTGTACTATCGCTTATTGTTGTTGTGTTTAGCTGCATAAGTAGTGGTAGGGTGTGTCAAATGAGTAGCGTATTACTAGCAGTAGTAGCAAAGGGGGAGTTCTCAAATTAAGCTGCGGCCATTTTACGGCATAGCTGCTCACACTCCTGCCCCCTGTTGTTGACAAGAGCGTGTGTATGTATGTCATTGACACTAAAGTCAGGCCCTCTCCAAAGGCATGCACTCGGTCTCAATTCATTGGCTCGCTTGTTTGGCGTGGTCTTCATCAGCCCTAGTTGTTGTTGTGTCCCTCTCTGCTTTTACTCATTTTACTCAATTGCGCTTTCCCATAGCTGGGTGGCGTGAGAAGGGGGTTAGCCTTTGGCAATAAAAGCAGGTATTGCTGCTGTTTAATCTATTTTAATTGCTGCTGCTGGTTTGGCTATTTAACTGCTGGCTCATCCTGACTTAGGCTTGACAGCTTCACTGCTGTTGTTGATAGAAAATGGCAGTGAATGGTAAAGAGCGAAAGTTTTTTGAGGGATTCGTCTGGTGATTCGAGAATCGTGTTTTTTAAGCGGATTTTTTACCTACCGTATTTCCTCTAATAAACGCGCCAGCGCGTTTATTTTTTGGATTCCCAAAAATCGGAAAAATCGGAGGTCGATCTCGATATTTTGGGGCAAAAATTTAAAATCTAAAAAGCAGAATCAGTAAAGCTCGCGGGAGTTAAGAAAATGCAGAAAAAAACGGATCGAAAAAAAATTTGTGCTCCGAGATACAAATCCTCAAAGTCAAGGGGGCGCGTTAATTAGAGGAAATACGGTATATATCCTGTGCGGGTTTATGTCAATTTCGACTGCATCCCAGCTACATGTCTGTTGCATTGCTATTTTGTTGCAGTTTTCGGTTTTTTTTAAGTTTTCGCCAGTTTTTTTTTAGTTTGATAAGAAAACTCTCAAGTTCCAAAAAGATAACAAAAGTTGTCATGCATCTGGTGGGATTCGAACCTGAATATTCATAAACCAAGCTGCCCATAATATTGGTTGTTACACTTTTCGACCCTGAAATGGCGCTTTTTCTGCCGGAAATGGCACTTTTCCTGTAGAAAATTTGAAAAAGCTTTTCTTATTACTTTTCAATTTTTTTGACCAGCGTGTAGCCC
This sequence comes from Ditylenchus weischeri, assembly GCA_029231635.1. Lineage (NCBI taxonomy): Eukaryota > Metazoa > Nematoda > Chromadorea > Rhabditida > Anguinidae > Ditylenchus > Ditylenchus weischeri. Next base: position 45,426 of record JAMRYI010000792.1, read on the forward strand.
AGGATTTCAGCTTTCTTACAAGCTATCAACTGACTAAATGAGATTTTCAAAAGTTGGAGGAGAAGGTCTTTGAACAGAACAAATTTTTCCAAAAATTTGGTCCCTTTAAAACTTTTCTTCCAACTTTTTGTAACCTGATTTGGTCAGTTGATAGCTTCTAAAAAAGTTGAGATCCTGGGCTACACGCTGGTCAAAAAAAATTGAAAAGTGATAAGAAAACCCCCGAAAACAAAAGCTTTTTCAAATTTACGGCAGAAAAAGCGCCATTTCAGGGTCGAAAAGTATTTCAACCTATGATATTTCACAATTATTCACCATTTTTCTCACCTCTGCATGTGTTCTAATTTGCTCTTTTCCTTATAGTAGCTGTTTTTTCACCCTCCATGCAAATGTTCATTAATCATTCATTAAAACTTCAAGGTTGGCTAAATTTCGATATTTTCAGCAATTTTTTTGGGTTGCATTAATAACTCAGATAGACTAAATACAAAAAATATTTTGCTAAAACTTTCAATACAACGAATTATTTTTCATGTTTCAGTATTTTTTAGTTGAAATGCTGCAGCTTGTGTAAAAAGTCGAGAGCGGAACACAAAGCGCTGATTTAGCAATATCAAAGGGGGAGGGACATTGGCTCTATATGTGTTCATGCCGACGCCGAACAAAACATGCCTTGGTCCCCCTGGGCTTCCCCCCTGTTGTTTTTTTTCGCAAATTTTTTTCTTCTAATAGTCTCGTGAACCATTTAATTGCAGGCATTTTAGTTCGTGTGTTTAAATTTAATAGTTTTTTGCTATTAACCTATAACTATACTATCCGATACTTTTCAATGGCAAATGTGTGTGTTTTTGGTTGCGCTGCTGCCAATACATGGCCTACATAACAATCTATTTACTTTTAGAGTAGTCTCGTAAATCTGTACTTATAACATGAAAAGTGCATTTAGATTATTTTTCAGACAATAAAAATAGTAAAAAATTTTTTGGAAAAATCAGCTTGGGGGACCAAGGCAAAAATTGAATTTTTTGGAAAAAGTTTGGGGTTCTTCTTTGACTGGTTTCATTGAAATTTACTGACTTTTTTCTACAAGTCACACGTTTCATATACAAAAATGTAGCCAAGATTCTGGGCTTTCGTTTGAGCTATTATACAAGAAAAAACAAACTCGAGTCACAATCAAAATTCGAAAAACATTCAACAATGCCCAATTCTATGCCATCTTACCCAGCGCTATCCCAGAACTCATCGGTATTACTTTTGGAACTGATGTTTTTTGCAATTCTAATTTCCATTCACAACCCTTTACTCAAAATGTAGCTCACCTTCTTAGCGTCATGTTCAGTATATGGTTGTAAATGATCATGTAAATTGAAATTGGAAAAACGTCACTTTCAAAATAATACCGAAATCGCACCTCTCAATAGTACTCTTTTCTTCCTTGGTCAAACCTTTGCAAGTTACGTATTTTTCTGAATGATTTTGATATGGAATTTTTTAATCTCATTCCTCATAAAGGGACATGTCCGTGCGCGACACGGAGAACACGAGGAAACAACAAATCTTTTTCGAAAAAATTTTGAATGCGTTCTCATCTAGATTTTTCAAGTTTTTTACCTAACCTTTAAAAGTAGTATAAGATAATCAAAATGAGTGAAAAATAGAACCAAAAAAATATACTGGTCCTCGCCTCAAATTTTCACAACGCATGGGTATGCCCCTTTAACGCGTTGAGAAAAAAATGTGTAGAGGTTGAGGTGACATAAAACTAAGTACGCATCATTTTGGCTGGTTTCCCTTTAATTTTGATGTTCATTTGCTTGAAATCCCAAAATTAGGGCATTTTCTCGCAGAAAAGCAGTGCTGGAAATGGTTGCAATTTATTGCTCGATCTTTTTTGGTCCTAGAAGTCAGGGAAGTTGCTAAAAAGTAGAGTAAAAAAATAGGGTGTGCACCCAGTAGAACCCAGTAGAAATTGAACCAGTGACCTATAGGTGGTGCTTGGCGGCGCGACAGTTGCGGCCGACAGAAAAGACTCTTTTTGACCATTTTTAAAGGAATTTAGTGCTGTATTGATGGGTTAGAGATGCGCTCACTCACTTACCTTAGACATGTTACCAAAGACTCATGATCGAAAATGCATATAAAGGCTCTTTTTGCCCAGCTCCAGTAAGGAAAATGTGATAAATCACCAAAAAACGACCTTAAAATGACCACCAGTAATAGTGACTAAATCCTAGAACTAAGCTATGTTATGAAATCACAGAACTAAGAATTGTAAGTCAAGTGCAAATATTAAAATAACCGCAAATGTCGAGCCGCAAATGTCATAGAGCCCTATAGGCGATGCGTAAATAAATAGTTAACGGCACTTATTTTTTTCAAAATTTCAAATTTTCAGAGACAAATTCGTGGTTAAAAAAATATACAGTTTTGTAGCATTTTCCTTCCTCTACAAGATAGTGCTGTTTAATTTTCCATAGATATTTTTTACCAACATTTTACTATCCTTTTGAATTCACTCGCATTTTAAGCCCGACAATAGATAGTTAACGATATCAAATTTCAACGATTTTTTGATACCTGAACAACAGAAGACATAACAGAATAAGATTTAATACTTTGTTGCGTATCCATGAGCATCAATAACTGCTTTGCACCTGCTGGGCATCGATTCCACCAGCTTTTCCAGACGTGATTTCGGTATTGACTCCCAAGCATTCCTCACTGTATTGAATAGTTCGTCTCCTTGAATTCAGCAAAATTAAACAGCACTATCTTGTAGAAGAAAAAGGCTACAAAATGTATATTTACTTTTTTAAACCACGAATTTGTCACTGAAAATTTCAAATTTAGAAAAAAATAGGCGCCGTTAACTATCAATTTTCCGCAACTGTATGAGTGTCTCCTCCTTTAAAGGACCATGGTTTTGGGACGCAGGGGCGTGTGTAAAATTAAAATTGGCGGGGGACACTTCTCTTTCGTCAAGGACTGTACTCTTTTCAGTTGTTCAAAAGAGTAGAGTGCGAAACGAAAAAGAACTGTTCCCCACCAATTCAACTTTGCACATGCCGCTGCTTCTAAAAACCATGGTCCTTTTGCTATGTTGAGCAGTGAAAACACCCTTGATCATCGAAAAGTTAAATCACCTGAACTTTTTGTGGGTGAAATCCAAAATATTTGGGGTTCCGGGACTTACTTGGTTCCAGCTATTCTACTTACCCATCTCGGGATTTACCTTCCATATAGATGGAATACCTGGGGCCTAGCAGACTATTTGAAAAGCGAAAATGAAAAATTGAAAAACTTTTCATTTTCAAGCAGACTATCGAAAAATTGAAAAGTGAATTTTTTTTCAATTTTCATGAAAAATTGAAAAGTGAATTTTTTTTCAATTTTCATGAAAAATTGAAAAGTGAATTTTTTTTCAATTTTCATGAAAAATTGAAAAGTGAATTTTTTTTCAATTTTCATGAAAAATTGATGACCGGTCATCCCGTCATCAATTTTTTAGATTTTACATAGCTTAATTGTAGGGCTATTTTTATCGCTGAACACGATTTTGGGCTCAGATTTTGTGTTTTTGTGATAGAAAAAGTAGTAAATTGCTTCATTTTTCATTCATCATTCATTTACTTCAGGCGATGTCTACAAGCGACAGCGATAACAGCAGTGAAAATTCCGGTGAAGAAAAAATGAAATGGAAAATGAATGTATGAATAGGATCAATGAATGTCAGACGAATCAAATACGAGAAATAGGCCCCAAAAATACAATGAAAATTTTCAGTGATAAATGAAAAATTGAAAAATGCTTAGTCTGCTTGAAAAGTGGAAATTTTTCACTTCTCATTTTCAACTTTTCATGAAAAGTTGAAAATTTTCAAATAGTCTGCTAGGCCCCTGCCGACTCTTGGTGTTTGACCCTGGACCTTATGAGTATCCTCACCGAAATACCGCCTAACAAATACTACCACCGAGATACCTGGGCACTACCTACTTGAGCCCGTCCTAACGTACGCTGGCCTACCCTGCGCCTGAGACTTTGCCTAAGTTAGAAAAAAAATTAAAAATGGCTTTAAAATACAATTTTCACATATGGAGACCTGAATGAGGTTACGCCAGTGAAAAGTGATGGTTCTTATAAGATTCGAACTGTCTGACAAAATGGATGACAGCCACAGGAATTTGAACCGTATTCATAGCAAGTTCTACCATTTATTGTTGTTAAGCACATGGTTACATCAGCATCCAGCATTTCCTGTGTTTTCATTGAAAAAAAAGAAAAGGCAAGCAACATGTCTGCTTTTGAACTTATTAGAGCGCCTTTCAATCCGAAGCACACAGCTGGCTTTATAATTGTCTTTGGCCAGAGTCTTTATCTATGTCCTTTTCTCGCTGAAGGATGCGCTCAGGGCACAGCAACAAGCTGGCTATATACTAGCGTTTTTACTACTTTTCTAGTTTATAAAATATGCTGTACAGGTTGTCCAATAAAAACTGCACCATTTTCGAAAATTTTTGTCAAGGGTTTCCGTGGACCGGTCAAATCCCGGTTGCAGCCAACAACTTTAACAAGTTATAGCTAAAAATGACTAAAAATCTAATTGACAGAATGAATAGGTCAACGGTCATTTGTGAATAAAAGACAAAAGGCGGGAATTCAAAAAATGGTGCAGTTTTCATGGGACACCCTGTATGCTTGGTGTTTCTCAAAACTACCTTGGTCCTCATTGGTCATTTTTTGGCTTGTGCTTTGGTAATAACTTGTTTATTTTGGTGATAACAGTTTTTTGAAAGTGGGTCAAAAACACGATGTTTGGATGAGGTGGGGTAATTCAGAGACGTATCCAAAACTATTTTTTCAAGCGGGCTAAAGCCTCCACTGAGGCCTACACCGCTTTCGACCTTTAAGCTGTTTTTATTCTCCAATCTTTTTCAACAAAGATTCGGAGGGGGCTGAAGCCCAGTAGTGCCACTCCCCTTTTAGCCTTGACAAATACGTCTTATCCCTCGCACAAAACCCTCCTTTGTTATCGTCCCTATTCATCACCGACCCATTTCTAGCTGATGACAAATATCTTTATTTTTCGTTCAATAATCTTTTTTGCGTGAAAGAATGTTCTTGGAAGTAAATAGTAATAGTAGTGGGATGCAAACCAAATTTCCGTCTCAGACACATCCGAGAGGTGCTGGCCATATTATTGGCTTAATGCAGGGATGAATAGATAGATAGAATAGCCTCAGGCACATGCTCATAATAAAAACCTTTTCCTTGTGGTTTTGTTGGGGTAAGAGTAATCCCACTATTACCACCATGCCATCAAATTCATGACGCCGCCAATTGTGTACTTAATCCCGAGTGAATCGTGCTTTTTATGGTTTATGCTAATGAGCAGATTTAGCCTGCTCATTGAATCCTCTAATTACTGAATTCATTTTGAATGGAACATGAGGAAGAATTAAAATAAAGTAGGTTCTTTTGCTAATATTATTTGGTTTAGTTTGTTTGACTAGAAAAAAAAACAATTTGTGAAAAGACTGTGTTATTAGCTAATTCTATTGTGCTTACATTAAGCAAAAGTGCATGTAAAAGTGCGACTTTTTTAATTTATTTAAAGGACCATGAAACTTGAAAAGCACAAAAGCATGGAAAACTGGCGGAGCTGATTCGCAACCAATTCAGACCAACAGAAAAAAAACACTTTAAAAATAAGATCAACACATTGATTTTATAGTTTGATTATAGTGGACAAAGATATTTTTTCTCTTATTTTGGGAATAGTTGAGGTCAAAAAATAGAAGTCCCTCTCTAATAGAGGGCCCCTCCCTCTGAGGAGGGTAGACAAATAGAAGCCCGAGGCTTCAATTAGAAAGAATATGGTAATCTGGTGTTGAATTCAGTCCTTGCATGCCCCACTACGCATAAAGCCTTTTTTGAAGACAAAAACCCATTTTGTCTTCAAACACTTTTTTCAACAACAAAACAAACTTTTGTGTAACTGAACATGGTATCATACAAAAGATCCCAATCTGAGGAATATAACAAAAAAAAATCTCTCCGGAATGTTGAGTAATAAAAAAGTTACGACCATTTTAAAATGATCAAAAGAGTTGCGCCACCCTGTAGAACGCTATCTTCCAATAGAAAGCTGTAAAGCGACGGAAGTCACCCAACTCGTCCGATCTGGCAATGTCAAACACCGTTGGGCTCGACTAGTGGGTGGTTCAACATTTTGAACAAATTTTAAATGCAAACAAAAAATAATTCCAAAAAACTACCGACCAATTATGCTAGTCCCGCGTGAATTCGAATTTCGCAAATTGCTGTGCTTATCAAGTTGCATGGTCTTTTAAAAGTAGCTGACTAGCAAAACACAAACATTAGCACTTCAAGATGCCCATTTAAGGCAAAGGGGAAAATTGCGCGGGAGAACATTCCGCAAAACAAAGTTCCGCGGAATTTTAATTTTTAGACAACACCTAATTCTGACGCCGGATCCATGTTCAGCATGGCCAATTGCATGCCAAGTGCTTTTTTTTAACTTCAAATATTGATTTTTTCGGGCGGCGGTAAAATACCCCTCTGGTAAATTGCCCCTCCAAATGTGTCTTGAGAGAAGGAAAGGAAATTTATTCCGATCCAGTTGCCAGATCACAGTGTTTCAAGGGTGGCGGTAAATTCCACCGCGATGAATTCCCCTTTTGGTAAATTCCACTCCAAAATTTTGAGGTTACAGGTTTATATCCTAGTGATAGAAGACATTATATTTTCTCAAATATCAGTCTTAATTTAAGACTCTTAAACTTGTATGTAAAAGTATTTTAGACGTGCTGTGACATGGCTGGTAATCGAACCAGCGACCAACTATCACCGATTTCTGCTACTAGTGCAGCGGTCCGTTAGACCCGTTTTAAACCAATTACATTGCTATATTTTTGTATTGAAAAGTATCCTTGTTATTTCAAATGTTTTTCTATGAACAAACCTCAGTTTTTTTTGATGTCCTACAGTTGCGGACAAATGATACCGAACGACACCACTTTTTTGAATTTTGCGTCTTTTGCGTGCAAAAGTACAATAAATTGGGAAACCTAATAAATATCTCAAAATAAAGCAAAACAGTAGTCTTTTAGGTTTTCCAACTTTAACCTATCCGTATCTCAGTGCTGGGTAGTCCTAAGACAACTATCAAAATGTCATTTTGTAGAGAAATCATAGAGCTTTCAGAATAGCATAAAGGCATGAATTTTGATCTTTCAAATCATAAGCTCTGCTTCATGGAGTCGAAGATTTCCTTACATTTTCCTTCATTTTGACTAGAAATCGACACTTTTTGTTGACCGTCATATCTTTCCCAGAATAATCAAAAAATAAGTTTGACTTACCAAATTGTAGCTGAGAGACAGGGCTCACAAAGAATGATTAACACGTAAAAAATAAAATCAATCAGCTCAAATAGGAATTGTTCGGTATCAATTGTCGGGTTAAAATTTTGTACCTACCCAAACATTGACATAATGTGAAGATAAAAAGTGGACAAATGAAATGAGCAAAAAATGGATTTTGTAGCCCTAGCCCTACAACAGCACTACACAATAGCTTTTTCGGTTTTTCAATAGATTGTACTATTCCATGCAAAAAAAACGCAAAATTAAAAAAAAAGTGGTGTCGTTTGGTGTCAATTGTCCGCAACTGTGTATACCAACAAGACCAAGTGGTCGTCCACTTGGATCTAAAAAGTTCAATTTTTTCACGTTTTTGGGATAAAAAAACTTTGAATAAAAAAAACCTATCAAGACAAATTTGGAGGGGGAACTTACCGGAGGGGCAATTTACCGAGGGGCAATTTACCTAGAGCCGATTTTTTCAGATGTTTGTTGTTTTGAAAGGAATTTAAAAATTAAAGTTTGAACATGAAGAAGGTCGATCTGCAATGGACCATGCCAAACACAAATACGAAGTCAGAATTTGGTTTTTTCTGGCAAGAAAAAGAAACGGGAAAAAAGAAAAGGGAAAAAAGGAAAAGAAAAATAAAAAATTAACCAAGAAAAATTAAAATTTTGCGGGATTGGTGTAGGTGCATTCACGAACTATTATTTGAGGTGTTATCAAATGCGAATGCGGTCGTAACTCCCGCTACTCAGCAACCTACCCAATGTTCAAAAGTGGAAAGGCTGCAGCAGCCGCGGCAGCTGGCAACTCCAAAGCACCCACCTCAAAAGCATCCACCTCATCCACCTCCAACCAGCTGAAAAACTCCAAGAAGAAGAATGTGATGCCCTCTCATCAAAAGCCCTCCGTTGTGGACACTACCCCTTCCACCAACGAGTCCAACCACACAGCAGCCAACCACAATAGCAACAGCGATTTCACAGCTGTAGCCACTAATTCACGTACTCTACTCATTGTTTTCCCTACTTTGGAAGGTAGAATTTCAGAGGAAATTGAAAAATTTGCATTTTTCATTTAAATGAAATTTTAATTTCTAGGCAGCCCATGAAAAAAATTGGGCAAACTAAATAGAAAATCAGAGTTGACCAGCTTAGATTAGATCGGCTTAGAGTAGCGCCAACAACATACCAGTAAAAAGTTAAATAAAGTAAATAAAATACTAACAATTTCAAATGGCACCGGGACATATTATTTCTTGTTCTTGAGTGTGAATTAAGCAGTGGCGTACGCAGAAAGTGGCAACATGCCTGCCGGTGCAGACAAAAAAATGGCCTTCAATAGTGAACAAACTCTGAATGAGATGGCCTCAAACACTTTGATGCTCCCTCTGTCAAAAAATTCTTGCGTACGCCACTAGAAATTGATAATTAAACGATCCGCAATTTCGACTACTAGAAAACCGGGACGATAAAACCATAAGCTACCATAACGAAACCGATATTTAATAACATGATCAACAAGAGATCTGTTTAACAATTTTAGAAGAAACCTTTATTACTAGAGCTTCCTGTAAGCTCAGCTTGTAAAAATGATCTAACTACTGAACATAAATGGCTAAAACCCCATATTAATTAAAAGCCTTCCTAGCGCTCATACAAATGAAAGACCATTAAAAGTAGACAACCAAAATTGCATGTTTTCACCAAATTTTTGACCAATACAATGAAAACATATTGAATACTAATTTCCTATTGCTGAATGCTCATAGTCCAGTTCACTTCCAATAGCTGTTCCTTAAAAGTTCTAAAGCTGATGTTTGGAAGTCTAGAACTATTTTGTTCCACAGTAAGGCCAATATCCTGGGCAAATCTCTGCAGTCTTGATGTGAAAAGATCCTAAAGCTAAACTGAAATAATAAGAATTCCAGAACAGAGAAGTATACCTCGGAAGCGCCAATGAAGTGAAGTTGCACACTTACAACAATTGTATAAACGCAAGCCATCTTGCGAAGGTATTTGTCAATAAACCAGGCCAGAAGGAAAGTCAGTATCTCGAAGAAATTTTCAAACTGGACCAGGCTGAGCAAAGAACAAGTCAACCAGGCAGAATGCGGTTGGAGGCAAACTACCTGAAAATAATACCATGGCAAATCAAAAGCAGTATCGAGTTCCCAGAAAAAAAACTTACGTAAATACCGTTGGCAATGTAGAGAAACAATTGGATGTGAAGGTGACAATTCGCTGGTAGCTTTGGGAGCACTTCATCCACCAACCAGCCAATCAACTCCGTCATAACCGAATAGAGCTGTTCCACCTGAGAGATATCGACGACAGCGTAATCGAAGTGCAACAAGATGGTATTCAGGTTTGGACAGACTTGCACCCCATACAGCATAACCATTCGCCATTGACAGCTATTCCAAAGACTCAAATTGAAAGGCTCAGAGACGCAGAAGGAAAGCTCAAATTCTAGGTTTTCAGTTCGCTCAGCCACATATCTAAAGCGAAAAAATAGGCTAATACCACTGACAACGCAAAAGTCAATGAAAATACTAAACAGTAACCTTGGAATTTCTGCTAATGGATTACACTGCAGATCGATTTTGCTGTCACTTGCACCGATTTCAACAAAAGAAAGCTGTAGTTTCTTGGCATCCACATTGAAAACCCTGACCAGCTCAGAAGGGAAACCTGAAATTTTTTAAATCAACAAGTCTCAGTAGCACTAAAAGCGCTTACCGTATTTCCTCTATCAACTCCCCCAAAGTGGGACTTTTAAATTTTATGGAATTGCCTATCGACCCACTTTTTAAATAGACTCTTGAACGTGTAACATACCAAAATGTAGCTGGGAATCTAGGATACATTTTGGTATGTTACATGTTCAAGAGTCTATTTAAAAAAGTGGGTCGATAGGCAATTCCATAAAATTTAAAAGTCCCACTTTGGGGGGGAGATAGAGGAAATACGGTAAGCGCTTTTAGTGCTACTGAGACTTGTTGATTTAAGGAAATATGGTACTTCCGTCTCCGACCATGTTGGCATTGAGTGTGCAGTGGAGATGGTCAACATTCGCATCATTTACAAGTTGCTCAGATCCATTCATTTCATTATATTCTAAATTTTAATGGATTAGCTTGGGGAAGGACCACAACAGACGACAAAACAAACCATCGTGGAACATTAAATGCATAAAGGACTCCAGCTGCGTTTCCGGCGGGCTGAATTTGTGAGCAGACTTCTTGATTCGAAAATGAATATAGTCGACTTGGTGCCTCCATTTTAATACGACATCATTTGTAATGAGCATTGCAAACACCCATTTAGACTTCACTACACCATAGATTCGAGTGGAATGGACCTGAAATTGAGATACAGTTAAAACTGGAGATGCTGATTTGAATAGATTGGACCTGGACGTTTCGGAACAATGGGGCACCATCTTTGATGAACAGCTGGAAGTGCGCCAAAGACTGTACTTCTTCTTTGATTCTGAATGAGAAATTCTGATGGAATAGGCGAAGGAAAACGTGTTTGAATGTCCGGCTGACCAACTGAATGAGGAAATGGTCACAATTGATGATCATAAAAAAGGTACTTGGACTAACCATCATTTTGATAAAGTCAAATTCTAATTGAGCACCATCTTCACCAGAAATTGCTTCTTGTCCAGCTTGTAGCAACCAATTTTCGACAATAACATAGTCCAGATCGTAGCTGAGAGAGCAATCCATTACAGAATATTTGATAAGCACTGAAAGAATAGCTAATTAAAAAACCCAAAACATAGAAGGCTGTTAAATCGGGGTTTAACTGTAGCCACAATCCATACTTCCGAAACTTTTGTATTATGAAGCAATTAACTTTCCTTTTTTAGAATTTGTGGCAGAAAGAGAAGTACTGAGGAATAGTGTTTTACCAGAGCTCCAACAATATTGTTCAGATAGGGATGTGGATTTGGAATGCAGTGAGCTTTCTAATCTTGCTTTTCCAACCTGATTCACAGTCATTACAAGTTCAGGCACATTTTTCGAAACCGGAGATTTGGTGGAAAACGTGGAGCAGTTTTCCCTGCTGTCTCTGCTACTGTCTTCTGCCAAAAAGCACACCACCACAGTTCTGGTATGTCATTTTAGAAACTCGTAGTCCAGGTGTAATCCCTTTACCGCATTTCCTCTCATAAGCGCCCACCCCCAACTTTGAGAACCTATATCTCAGCTCAGAGAAAAAATTAGCAAAGCTGTTTATTGCATTTTCTTAACTACCACGAGCTCTACCAATTCCGCTTTTTAGATTTTGGTTGAGCAGCCAAAATTTTCGGAGTTAAGTGAATTCACCAACACCGAATTCATCAAAGCACGAATTCATCAACAAAATTCAAGTTTATTTGTCTCGGCACGAACCTCGGCGTAGCATATAGAAGTGGATAGGTTTTAAGCATTTAAGGAAAGTGCCGGTTAACTTCAGGCCTCAATACCTTTTATTATATCGGCCATTAGTTTTGGCCAAAGAGATTGAACAAGGAATTAGAAATGGATTGGGTTAAAATGTTATTTGAAATGTTATCGTTTACCTTACTTTATCTTACAATTCTTTGCTGAATAAAATATCGTTTACGGTTGAACCATGTGAAAAGCTACTGCATTCACGGTATTACTATCTTTAATAGGGGTTCGTAAGGCCTTATTTTTTGACACCTCATTGCAGTTGGCTTCATTGGAAAGGAGAGATAATACAGTAATTGATAATAAAAAATGAAAAAAATATGGGAAGCTCTTGTTGTCCATGCATCGAGATCATTCATCCCCAAGTTTTGAATCTTACGGTAAGATCTTAAGGTGTGCCAAATCGATAAATTTACCGATTTCGATAAAATCGATTCAAATGAGAATTATTCAAAAAAATCGATAAAATTTTATCGGTTTTTTATCGATTTTTACTGGGGTTGGATTCGGTCGGTTAACCGAAAACCGGGTACAGTTCGGTTAACCGACCGAAAATTTTTGGAAAAAGCGGAACCGAAAACCGGCTTTGAAAAAAACCGGGTTTTTTAAACCGACCGATCCAAAAAAACCGACCGAATCCAACCCGGTTACCCTTGAGAACCCACAGGGGTCCTCAATTCAAGGGATCACATACCCCGGCTGTTAAGCCGTGTTATGTGGTTCTTCGTTTGTGGTTCTTCTTTCGCTGTAGCTAACTGCCAACTATTCAGTGTTTTGTGGGTGACAAATACGGTCGAGCCATGCTACCTATGGAGTTGCGACCAGACGAATACAATGGCATCCAGTCAGCAGCTTTGGAAATTTCTAATGGTTATATCCTTTTGTCTTTGACTATTGGATCACTTTTTTCAAATTTTGGTTGGTTAAGATGTGAAATTGCTGGAGCAGTACTATGTGCTAGACAAGACGCATGAGGGCCAGACGGACATGTACAAACTTAGGCCAATCACATCCAGGGATCCCAATGAAGCTAAGCGGTTATGTGAAACACTACAGAAGAGTGTCAAAAGAGCTTATGAAGATGGGGTGATCCATCAGGTATCGTATATTTCCTATTAGACGGCCCCCTCCCCTGAATTCAAAAAAACGTGTTTGTGGCATTGTGTTTTTGACCCACTGATAATTTCTCTCGAGCAAGTTACCACTGATTTTGTAGCTCATCTCACTGACTACAAAATCAGTGGTTACTTGCCTAGGAGGAGTCTTCAAAAAATGGGCCAAAAACGCAATGCCAAGAACACGATTTTGAACGCAAGGGGCCGTCTAATAAGAAATATACGGGAAGCAAATTTTTCAATTTCTAGTGGGGTTGGGCGGCTATTAAATTTAATATGGTAAAGGCTTTGCCTGCAAAAACATGCAACAAACAGAAAAAAATAGCGTGAATTCAAAAAAGTTTCTGTACCACAAAAATTCAATTCATACCAGGGTTGCTTTTCTTTCCGGACAGAAAAGATTTGGAAAGTTTTTCGGAAAACTTTCCGGTTGGCGGTGAGAAATCGGACAGGAATAAACAGGGACTGTACAGGTGGTAGTATACAGTTGGCTGTACAGTTAACTACAGTTAACTGTACTGTACAGGTGGTAGTATACAGTTGACTGTACAGTTAACTACAGTTAACTGTACTGTACAGTTAAGTGCACGGTTATCTGTAGTTAACTGTTTTAAACCTACAGATTTTTGGTAAGTTATACAGACTGTAGTAGGTTACCGTGGTAACTTACCGTCTAAATAACCCTAGTGAAAATGCATAAAAAACAAGGTGTAACACGGGTTCGGCCCACAGAGAGTTTCTCTTCTCCTGTTTTTATTTCTTTCCATTTTTTTGGAAAACTTTCCTGAAAGCAACCCTGATTCATACCAAAAAAATATAAATTCGGAAAAAATATGCATCGTGAAGGTGACGGGTTATCCAGGTTTGACACTATGGCGACTGTCAAGTCCAGGCAAGGTTTTTTACATATTCATGCAAGGACCCCCAACCAACCTCCTTAGACATACCAAAAGTTGGTTCAGATCAACGAGCAAAGGCAGGAGCAATTCTTCAAAAGTTTTATTGAGTTGACTGTGGACGAAATGCTGAGCAATCCATCCAAACATCTGTTTGTGAGTCGACGATTCCAAGGTGCTTTTCCAGCTATTAAAAAAATCCAGCTATTCAGTAAAATTAGTGATTTTTACTTTTTAGACTACCAAGCCCAAGGCACATCTGACCGCTGGATGGACTCCTCCACTGCCAGTTACGAGAAAGTTAGCAGTCTAAAGAACAGGATGAGTTCCAAAATCAAGTCGGAGTCCATCAATCACTTGCCGTTCATCTTCAACCTGTTGAACTCCAACCCGTCCACTTGGGCCAAGTCCAAAGAGGCACTCGCCTATGAGCGACAACTCACTGTAAATGTAAGTTTTTAAAATATATTTGGTATTTTCTTAGCTTTTTCATGTGATTTCGGGTTAGAGAGCTAATTTACAGGCTGAGTAATGAAAACTTTTTGGAATTCTGTTTTTGAATTTTAAAGTAGGAGGACCAGTAGTACTTCTGTTGTTTGGTCCGCGCTATTATTTGCCATGGGCCTCTTGTTGTTTTTTTTGACTTGTGCGTAGGCAGCGTACACTGGGACGAAATCTACAAGTTTTTATTTCTTTTCTTTGTAACTGGAAAAACATTTTTCAGTCCATCATACCGGTACGCTGGTCTACTCTGCGCCTAACCGCAAACCAAAAACAACAGGGGGACCAAGGAAAAGGGTAGGAGCGGTTTCTAACAGCGAAAATACTTATTTCCCATACAATGAATGTAGATTTTGTAAAAATACATCTTTTTGCAAAATTGGGTATTATTATTATTAAAATACCTAAAAATGGAGCTTATTCACTCTGCGTGAGGGGAATATCGATTTTTTAAGTTTGAATTTTTTAAATATTTTTTTCGCAATTGTTTTTTTTCTAAGCACTTTAAATTATGGCCCTGTAGACAATCTACTTTCACATAATTTCTTTATTTAAACTAAAGGTACTTCTCTCGTTGGTACCACCAGCTTATTTTTGACTGACATTTTTAAATATCCCGAAACTCATATGACTCATTTTCGAACATATTATATAAGTAACGCTCTTCATAGAAATGAATGAACTTCGAGGTTTCAATATGGCTAATCTTTACAACAAGTTGCGCTGGACAGATTTGGAGTTCGTAGAATGGCTACAACATTTGAACCTTTTGCATTCGACGAGAACGTGTGAATGCGGCAGAAAAATGCGACGTCGTAGTGCTCCGGTGGGTCGAATCTACGGTAACTGGCGATGTGATGGAAAGCGCTGCAAAAAGGAAAAGGGATTTCTCGTAGACATCGACGACTCTCGTAAACGTCGTCATAAATACGAATACGGCACTCATCGATCTACTTTCCGTAGCTATGTATCAGATTTTGTGTGGCGAAGAAAGTTCAAAGGAGAAGATGTTTTGTATCATTTGTGGTCGCAAATAGCTTTGTTATATGTATGCAGATAAAAAGATTTGTTTTAATTTGGTTCTTTGTTGGAAACATTTTGTGGGGGTACCAACGAGAAAGTACCAAACTAAATAACACCACATAAGAGAATAGAGTGGGAGGTGGGGATAGCCTGGGTACTGACTAACCCCGATTACAAGAAAAGGGGATTTTTATATGAGTGGAAAGGGGGTTGGGCTATGGGTGGATAGATAGGATTGGAGTTCCTCCTTCTGCCCTCATGGATTCTCCATGACAGGCCCACCAAATTAACTGTATATTTTCCCGTATATTGCACGACAAATCCTACAGTTAATTTGATGGGTCTCATGCTGAGTCAGAATCACCAAAAATAGTCAACGGGAAACAACATGGAATATGGATTTTTTCCGATGCAAAAAGATTTCTTTCTGGTGCAAATTGTTTTGGCATAAACAAGATCTTTTCTGGTGCAAATAGGATCTTTTTTGGTGCAAATCGGATGCAAAAATATCCTATTTGCACCTATAAGAAATCTTTTTGCACCAGAAAAAATCCATATCCAAAAACATGCCTAACCCCGCAAAAGTCAAAAATAAAAAAAAGGTTTAAATTGAGGCCTGTTATTGGGTTGTAGCATAAGTTCCCGCCGTTTTTTCATGAATATTTATTTTCGAGTAAATCAAAGACTTTTAATAGCAAAACAATAATATATCACTCAATTATGTATTCTCCATCATTGTTCACGACTTCTTCCCATCTTTCCACCAGTTTATTAATTCCATTTCGCCAGAAATCCCTGGACGAGTGTCGAACCAGTTGTTGAGCCAATTTTCGAGATGGTCCTCGTTCTCAAAGTTTACACCTCTCATATCGTTCGAGAGACAGCGGAAAAGCCAATAATCAGTCGGAGCAAGGTCTGGAGAGTAAGGCGGGTGCTGAAGAACCTCCCAACCGAGCTCCTGGAGAGCCGTTTTGACGACTTTTGCGGTATGCGGTCGGGCGTTGTCATGGAGCAGGATCACTTGTCCTTGTCGATCGGGTCTTTTTCGTTGAATGGCCTCATTGACTCGCTGCAGCTGGGCTCTAGAGGTTCTTCTCGACTGTCTTGTTCTTCTCGAGCATTTCCCAGTGCACTAAGCCTTCCCAGTCCCACCACACACAGATCATTGTCTTCTTCGGGTGGAGATCTTGCTTCACTCTGGGCTTAGGCTTCTCTCAGGGCTCACCCATTCCTTTCTTTGCTTCATATTCACGTAGAGACACCATTTTCGTCTCCAGTGACGATTCTGTATAAGAATCGTTGCTTGTAGCCATGGGTCCCTTGGTGGCGGGCGAGATTTTGAGCAGCAATGGTGAGTCGCTTATCCTTCTGTTTTTGAGTGAGTTCATGTGGGACCCAAGCTCCCAGTTTTGAGTGAACCCCATCGACTGGAGATGACGGGAAATTGTCATTGGATCACAATTCATCTTTTCCGCCAATTCTCTGCATGTTTGGCGGCCGTCTTCCTTCAAAAGAGCTCTGAGTTGGTCCTCGTCCATCTCGACTGGTCTTCCGGACGAGGAGCGTCGTGGAGGTCGAAATTCCCATTTTGAACTTGGCAAACCAGTCACGGGCAGTCCTTTCAGCAATAGCGTCAATTCCGTACACAGCGCAAATGTCTCTGGCAGCTTCTGTGGCTTTTTGACCTCGATTGAAAGCGCAGAGGAGCAGGTGTCGAAATGCACTTTCTTGTCGACTTGGCAATCCATATGAATGCTATAAATAAACGGAAAAAAATTAGTAGTAGGAAAAAGCAATTATGCAGTTTTGTAGAGCAGAAAAAATGCTACAAAATGGTATAAAATGTTAGCTTATGCAGTAAGCTTATCAAATCTAAATTTTTGATAAGATAAAAACGGCGGGAACTTATGCTACAACCCAATATATACTAAGTCCAATAAAATATCATTTAGCTAAGTGAACGACTAAAAAACCTGTTGGGCATCCAGTCCATCCCTAGTCCAGCACATCCCATAGCCCCTATACTGTCTGAAGAGGTGGTAAACAAGGAGCACGCTGTTCACCAGGTATTTTTAATGCACTTAAAAGAGCACCTAAAATAGCCATTTGGTTACAGAAATTCCTCGACTCGGTTTGCCCCAAACTGTATGTGCCTCGCCCCCAAATAGACCTTAAACTAGCAGATATAGCAGAGAAGGGCATGTCCCAAGCCCTGCTGGTCCACATCCATGGAGCTGCAGGTTGTGGCAGGACTGCAGTGTTGTGTCGTCTTCACCAACTACTACTTCAAAAAGAGTGTTTTGTGGTGGCCAGGTTTGCTGGACTGCCCGACAGCTCGATGTTTGCCAACGAGATTTTCCGAAACATATTTTTGAAGGCTAGTTTTTACTTTTAATTTTAAAATTTGAACACGCGAAAGGCCGACCGGGGCAAGCAGACGATCTGGTGCTGTTTTTCACGTAAATCATTTTCGTATATAGCAGTATGGGTGTTAGGATGACATGAAGTGACCCGATGACCGGTTTGAAGTGAGCGACTATTCCAAGAAAAGTAGGAAATCTCCCGAGAGGTGGACACCACTTATATCCACACCACATCTATGACTGTAATATGTCAAAATGATCGCTAGGATCTGTTCTTTCGAATGAGTGTATGTGAGTTGCAGTCTGTTTGCAAAAAGTTACAACCAGCGTCCAACTTACAAAACCACCCTTTTCTGACCTGTCAAATTTTCACTTAAAGCCGCTCAAGAGCACGTCATAGCTGTGCATAACTGCTTCATGATTGGTCAATACTTGTAGAGAAATTCCAGAGCTACACGATAGGTGAAAAATATTCACAAAAATTCAACAAAAGTCACTCAGAAGTTACAGGAGAAGAGGTAAAACCAACTGTTTTCTTGGTATTGAAATTTGAAGCATACCTGGTTTGGCATATTCCTGGCCGACTTTCTAACAAAAAATTGAAAGTGCAATATAGCAAAATGCTCTGCGTGAAAAATGCAACAGAACTAGTGCAAAGATTCACAACACAACACGCAAATATCATAATATTCAAGCTAAAACAGTTTGACTCTAAAACTCCACAAAAAACCAGGGACTTTTGAACAAAAATTCAGGTGGCTGTGACTTGGTTTTGTAATTTTCTCAAAATTGTATACGGCACCATTTTCTGACCTGTCAACGGCATTTTTTGTACGGCATGTTTTGAAAATAAAAAAATCACTTGATAGAGCGCTCAAAAGCACGTCCTAACTGAGTATAACCTCGTCTTGCGTGGTCAATACTTGCAGAGAAATCCAAGAGCTACAAGATAGGCGAAAAATCGGCACAAAAATTTAACAGAAGTCACTCAGAAAATTTTTGGATAAAGTCACTGAGAAGAAAAGGTAAACCCAGCGAGACTGTGTTTTCCCTCTTCTTGAGAGAATTGAAGAAGTGGCCTGGCAGCCTGGTCATAAATCAGAGAACCTTTTCACCTGATTGTCATGGCCATAATAGACATCTTCGTCGCCTTCTATGTATTGATCAAAAATATTGTGCTGACCATCGTTTTCGACCAGATTAAGAACTCGAGCAAGCCGATTCATATTCACGCTCATCTGAATAGTTTGGATGAAAAGTCGTAAGAATTGTAAATGGTCAAACATAGTTGACCAGACAGACGTTCTACACTACTTTAAATAGTAAAGGACAACTTGGCCCCTGCAACTAAGAGAGTAGTTTGAAACACCAAATTGAATAAAAAACGTGAACTGGATCAAATAATACTAAATGACACAAAAATTGGTTCTATCGCAGAAGCGGTTGCCAAAATTCGCCTTGGTCCCCCCGTTGTTCTTTAATTTGCTTTGAATAGGGCTTTGCTTTTAATGTTCAACACATTCTATTCCACACATTATTGTTTTTTGTATTGCTGCTCCTGTGTTTTCCACATATCAAATAAAAATATGTGTAAACCACCCGAAAATTCGAAAACGGTCCGCAATGGTGTCATGCTACCCGCTTTTTCTTTACAGTCGCTAAAAGATACACCCCTGAAGTTCATATGTTATGTCCGGAAAGGTTCGAACGGAAAGTTGGAAACACGAAATAATAATTAAAAATAATTGTCGTTTTTTGTCTCAGTGTTTCGATTTATTTACTGAATTTGATGCTACAAGCTTTTTAATGCTGTACTCTTTGAGCAGACAAAATAGATAAAATCACTTTCCTAAACGAAAAATGTACCATCTAAAATTCACCCCAAAATGCCTTGGTACCCCCTGTGGTTTTCGGCAACCTTCAACAGGCCATAACTTATTTTGACCCCAACTCTTCATAATTTTTTCAGTAAATCGAACGCGCTGAGTCGAGTGGTGCGAACAGATTTTCATTCTGATCGACGGAACACCTCTAATCTTTTTTTGACGCACACACAGACTACACACAGACAGATCCAGTGCTATGGTAAAGGGGAACTAGAGGCGCTGCAGTGGCTCTGCCGCTGTTCGTTCTAAAATTTCAATCGTGAGCTGGTTGAAATTTCCAAAATATCGTATGAATCACCTTCAATAACAAGTGCGTACGAGCACTGCTAGCGACAATAGCGACAGCGACAGATTGCATCGATTGAACGAGAACAACGAACACTTTTTTCTGAAACAGAATGAAGGTTAACTATGCGAAATTCAGCAAAAGCTTCTGACAAGCAACTATTTTCACGAGCGGTAACAAACACGCGACTGACTTCGCTGCAAAAAGATAAATAAATCAGAGAGTCATAACATTTATTGCGTTGAGATTCTCAACTTAAGAAAAATTATAAATCTTTTTGAGGGAAATTGAAAGAGGGTTAGGCAAAACAGCTGACAAAGAAAGCCTAAGCGAATTAACACGAGAATCCCCGACTGTAACGTTTGACAACCTGGGAGTTTTCATACCTCCTGAGCACGAATATCGCAAAATCAGGCACAAAAACTTTGATGCAATGCCCATAATTATCCAAATTTTCACAGCGACTCTTTGAAAAATGAATGGTTTTTTCTTCAAGCTGGTAAGCAGTGAATTTTTTTAGGTCAGCATTTTCTTTTATGCTCACAAGAAAGCACTTTGTCTGAGCTTTCTCATGATGTGTCGTTCGCCTACATTCAAAAAAATTATCATGGGTAAAAAATTAAACGAATCAAATGAGGCAATTTTGATAAATCTACAATTTTACTGAAAGCATGGGAAATTTTTGTACTCTAGCCGTTTATCTGCTTCATATCTAATCAATACTTGCAGATAAATTCAAGAGCTACAAGATAGGCAAAAATCATTATAAAAATTAAACAAAAATCACTCCGAAATTACAGGAGAAGAGGTAAAACCAGCACTTTCCCTTGAGTTGAAATTTGAAGGATACCTGGTTTGGCATATTCCTGGCCGAATTTCTATAAAAAATTGAGAGTGCAATATAGCAAAGTGCTCAGCGTAAAAAATGCAACAGAACTGATACAAAGACTCACAAGACACCAAGCCAATTTTAAGAAATTCGAGCGAAAACAATCCGACCCTGAAAACGGCTGACATCAGACTGTGCCTACATAATTCATTTTGTTGACAACTCATCCTTTTGACAACTCATCCTTTGACAACTCATCCTTTGACAACTCATCCTTTTGACAACTCATCCTTTTGACAACTCATCCTTTGACAACTCATCCTTTGACAACTCATCCTTTGACAACTCATCCTTCCTTTTTGGGATTTCGACCGCGGCCGAAATTCCTAAACGGGATTTCGCGCTACCACCTACATTTCATGTTTAGATATGGCAAGGGACAGTGAAAGTGATTTCGACGTCTTTGGCGATTCTGGTGATGAAATTGATGCTGTGCTAGTGCAAGAAGGCAGAAAAAGAGCTCATCCGAACAATCCAGCATCTCGGCCGTTACCAACAGGAGGATTGAATCGAGTGCGGAATCGATGGGAAATGTAAAATTTGAATGAAATTGTTTATATGTCATTGTTACGACTTGGTTTGAATAAACGTGTTGGTGTTTAAGTGTGTAATGGTTAAGCGTAATTTAAAATTATTAGAAATCGGGGACGCCGCAATGTGGCATATAAACAGTGCGTAGTGAACACGCGTTCTCGGTAATCAAAAGTTGGATTGAGATCCCTACCCACTTCCATTGCATGTCCACTTGCTTTTCTGGCATACCTACTCACTCCTCTGGCATACCTACACACGTAGTGATCCCTTCAAGACTATATGAGGACCGTAAACCACAAAATAATAATGTATGCTACCACCACGATTTGAACCTGTGATCATGACTTGGTCCCCAAGGCAATCCACAATTCACCTAAAATGCCTCACCCTGTGGTTTTGACCACTTTCCAGTGACCGCAATTTTTTTTGGTTAGGATGCCACCAACTTTTGAAAGTTTTTCACTCAAGTAAATCGACCACAAATAGTGAAAAAAGATTTGTGATAAGAATGCCAGAACACGCCTAACATTTTTTGTGACGGACGACAGATATGGAAAATAACCACATAGTAAGAGTGAAGATACATCCGAAAAGATACGTATGGGTGCTAGTAAGTAAGAATATACAACAAGACGAATCTAAATACTGATGAGTTGTCAATAATTACAATGTTGTTTCGACACGATAATCAAAATTTTGAATTAAAAAAGGACGAATTGTCAAAAGTCTGAGTTGTCAAAAGGATGAGTTGTCAAAAGGATGAGTTGTCAAAAGGATGAGTTGTCAAAAGGATGAGTTGTCAACAAAATGAATTGTGAAAGGCACAGTCTGATGTCAGCCCCTGAAACCCTACAAAAAACCGGTGGGTTTTGGAAAAATTGAGGTGCTTGTGACTTGGTTTCGTAATTTTCCAAAAATTTTATAGCGAATTTGCTGAAAATAAAAATATCATGGAGCGCATAAAGCTGCGTCAGACACGAGTGTTAGATCACAGGTAAAATTGTGTTTTCTCTTTTGAGACGATTCAAGAAGTAGGCTGGCTGCCTAGTCATAGATGAACATATCTGGTTTGATTTTACTGGGTTTAAAATCGACACAATTATTTAAAAACTCCGATACCATTAGCAAAAAGGACTCGTCAAAATCTTGGCTATCTTTGTTATGCCATTCTCAAGAATATTGTGCTCAAAAATATTGATTCTAATCGCAGCAAAATCGAACCATAATCGTCCATCCACGACCAGGCTGCCAGCCTACTTCTTCAATCCTCTCAAAAGAGGTAAAACAGTCTTACCTGTGATCTAACACTTTGTCTGATGCAACTTTTTGCGCTCTATCATTTGATATTTTTATTTTCAGGAAATGCCCTATAAAATTTTGAGAAAATTACGAAATCAAGTCACAGCCACCTGAATATCCGTCCAAAAACCACTGGTTTTTGTGGGTTTAGGTAAAATTGTTTCGGCTTGAATAATGCGATATTTGCTTGTTGTCTTGTAAGCCTTTGTGTCAGTTCTGTTGCGATAATTTTGCTAAATTGCACTCTCAATTTTCTTTGTAAAGTCGGGCAGGAATATGCCAAGCCAGGTATGCTTCAAATTTCAATACCAGGAAAACACAAAAACACAAAAAAAACAGTCTCATTTGAAGCAATGGAGGAGACGAGTCTTGACCACATTCCCCAGCGAATCTTATTCGGAAGTTGGAGGATAGAAGATGATCCCGCTTCATACTATGAAAAACAGACAAACACCAAGCAGCAGAGCAATATACAGGCGAGACTTTTCCGTGGATCCTCTTCGAGGGCTGTAAAGGTCATGCAATTGACCTGGCTGCGAAAGGTATCGGCGGGAAAACTAATATTTCTGACATTCTGGTATACTGCACGAACGTGACCAAGTTTTTCAGGTAAGATTGTTGTAACTATTCTTTTATGTATTTTTTACTTTCTAGAAAAAAAACTTCGCAGTTGATTCTCTCAAAGGTACAACAGGGGCAAGCGGGATATTCTGCAAGCGGGATATTCTTCTATCCTCCAACTAACGAAAAAGACTCGTTGGGGAAAGTGGTCAAGACTCGTCTCCTCAATTGCTTCAAATGAGACTGCTCTACCGTCGGCTATTTGCGCTCCTGGTATTTTGAATGATTCGACTTTGAAAAAAGAAGCAGAACGCATCAAGAAGATGCTGTGGGATAGAGAAGATTTGTGCGGTTTAGATGTAGTTTTTACATAGTTAAAATTACCTGCTTTAGGTTATGATTGAAGGGTCACAGTGGCTGGCTCGAACAGGAGTCTTTTTGCTATCGCATTGAAATTTTGCTATCGCTTCAGAGAATTTTTTCTGCAAGATGAAAGAGTGTCTCTTCCGGCATCGAATGACATATCACATTGTACATATACTTTTAAAAATTGCTGCGAAATAGACAAAAACATAAAGAGACTGAATTTTGCCACTCTGTCCTACCAGCGAGCGGGAATCCTGAAAGTTGGACATTTTCCGTCACTTAATCCGTAAAACCCGTAAACAACCTCCTTTACACGATAGGCATGAGAAAAATTGGGGTCAGAAATTGAGGTAACAAAATGTAATTCAAAATTACAAAAAGCCGATCTTAAGAAAACTAGGCGAAACCAAAAAAAGTATATTTGCGCCAAGAAAGTATTTTCCAGCAAAGTTCCCTGATTTCAGGTATACACCTTGATCAAAGAAGACCCTAAGGAAATGATCGCCTGTTTCCACCTCAGCAACATACTGTCTGAAGCCAAAGCGATGTCAACCAAGTTGACGCGTCCCCTGTTCATCCTCATCGACGACATCCACCTGCTCAAGTTTGGCAGAGTGTTGAGCCGAATGGACAAACCCATGAAAGAATTGTTGCCAAAAGTGACCTTTGTGTTTTTCTCCAACTCAGCCACTCCCTTGACTGGCTTTCCCAAGGCTGAACTGGTGGAACTTGGCCTGCCCACATCCGAGCAAATGCTAGAAATAGTCAAGGCACAGTGTCAACAGAAGAACCGAAAATTGGGAAGTGACCAGCTGGGAATTTTGAGGCAGCAGGTAAGTTTTGAAAATCACTTTAATTTTGAGCAAAAAATACTAGCCATTTGATGGATATTACATGGAACGCCTGGAAATGGTGATATATCAGGATAGATATAACCCAAAAATTCCATGCTAAACATACTTTTATTAACTTTACAAACTAACGTAGAATCTCTAACAATCTGACCCGCTAATTACTTTTTTGAAGACTGCTCTATAGCAAGTTACCACTTGTTTTGTAGCTCATCTCACTGACTACAAATTGGATGGTAACATGTCGAGAGAAATCTTCAAAAAGTAGGGCAAAATCAGGGCTCCCAGACGTCCTTGTTTATCTCTACTTATTGAAAAGATTTATCCTTATTTTGGGATTCCAAATCTTATTTTTTAGCAGCAATAAGCACTGGATAAAGTAGCATATCGTATTAAATCTATTAATTCCTCATGGGAGTTATTTTTAGTAAATCGTAAATAAAAATGGTCCTAACTCTGAAATCCTAGCCAGAAAAATGAGTTGTGGGGAGTTATTAGAGGATGGGAGTAGGGTTTCCGAAATACGGGGAATTCGGCCACGTAGGAGGGGGGATTGATTTCGAAGTTTTTTAAATAAAATATACGAAACATAGGTGTGTGAGTCAAATACAGGTAATTCTTAGCATCAAAATTGATGTTTGTGAGAACTATACCGGTACCGTAATTTTTTAGGATTATTCACTGGCAATTGACTGGTAAATTACCAGCAAAAAGGAAAAACATCAAACAATTCTTGTTTTTACAGTTTTTACTAGAAAATCAGTATTTCAGTCTGTGATTTCAGTTACAACTGCTATAAATTACCCCTATAAGTGGCTCAAAAGGTGATAAACGTAAACACACTCAATCTTTTACTCATACAGTCAACCCTCGATTTAACGTCACCCCCTAAGGCGACGTTAAATCGAGGGTTCATTTTGATTAAATTTTAGTCAAGGGCGACCAAATCAGTCCATTTTTGGGTGACGTTAAATCGAGGATTGACTGTATAGCAGTCGAGAATCTAGAAAACCTGTAAAACGAAAAATACACAATTTTTTAGTTAAAACTGTCGAATGGCACATTAATCCTTGCTGAAATTGAACTGGAAGAGCTATTATCAGGGCAAACAGGGGTGAGTGCCAGTGGATGCACGTCTAGCACTCATTGAACTGAGGTGTGGGGTGGAGAATGTGCGAACTGTAGGTTCTATCCAGCCTTTTGCCCTTGCAATAATCCCTGTTGCTTCAGTTGTGCCAATTGATGTGTTGTGCCCCATTCGGCATCTCTGCTCTGGAACTAATGGACGGCTTTCGACTAAGGAAAGACAGGCAGGAATGGCTTTTGAACAAGAAGATGTGCTCAGCACTGCCTCACTTATTGTGCTTAAACATTTGGGTGGGTTGCTTTTGTGTGCATGGTATATTTTTTTCAAATTGCAGGCCGCCTCCTGCTAAACATCGTAATGGATGGCCGTCGTTTGTGGATGTTCAGGCATTCAGTGGTCGGCCAGGCTGTCAGACAACGCTATTTCCAGTCAGCTGGCGAGATTAAACTTATGAACGAGGTTAAATAGTTTTTAATAATTAGATTCTGCAAAATTGAAAA